>SJJU01014748.1:0-12165 GCA_012932125.1 Conopomorpha cramerella
GCAAGGTGGACTGATGATCTACGCAAGATGGCTGGCAGAAGCTGGATGCGAGAAGCCGAAAACAGGTCACCGTGGCGTGCAATTGGAGAGGCCTATGTTCAGCAGTGGATAAGTATGGGCTGATGATGATGATGTTTCATTTTACGGCATTTTTAATTGTCTAACACTTGTACTGCAAAATTACATCTGCTACAGAAGTGACGTTATAGCACCGTAGGTGCGATATGTCCTTCTGGGGCGACCTCTACTCACCCGGCCGTTTATAATATCACCTATGTAAATCTCTTTCGTTAACCGACTTCCATATATCCTCCTGCTTTTGCAAGGCCGGTTAAGAACTGACTTGTCAACTAACAAAACGATGGGACCCCCAAAGACCAATTTTTTTATTACTATTAACAACAAGTGGACAATTATGTGCTGATGATGATTTTAATGTGACTTATTTTTTTTTCATCGCTATGAACAAGCGTTTGTCCACCATCCTGCCTGATGTTAAGCAGCGATGTGGTCTACGATGGAGCACACTTGTTCATTAGGTACCTATTCACCCCAGTGACTTGAAGACCTTCAGACTGTACTGCGCAGGAAACACTATGAACAAGCGTTTGACCACCGTCCTGCCTGATGTTAAGCAGCGACGTGGTCTGTGATGGAGCACACTTGTTCATTAGGGGGAAATACCAATAATCGGCACGCTTGCCAGGCGGGTTGGCGATCGTAGTTGTGTTGTGGTTTAACTACAGAAAGCGCTGCTGCCCGTTCTCTGGAGAGTTCCCTCGGTCGCCTCTTCCGGCCCCCAGGACGGGAAAAGTTGGGCTGGGGTGGTGACACATGTACTGTATTCACCGTCACCTCACGGCAGCGCCGAATGACACACATGATTGGCTTCGTCGTCGGCTGTCATTCACTCATGTCAGCGTTATGCTTGAATGGGGAATTTCCAAACTCCAAAAGTTTCTTATCTAGATGTGGCTAGTAGATATCCAGGGGGACTTCTGTCAGTTATATTTTAGTGCGTTTTTTAAGTCCCCCTGGATATCTACTAGCGACATCTAGATAACAAACTTTTGGAGTTTGCAAATACCCCATTGTTTTTGGTATGAGGTAGCTACACATAAAAAAAAATGTGTGCGTGTACTAGTGTACACACGTAAGAAGTGAAACTTCTTTATGGACTTATTTTTCGCAAAATTATCTTCATGCAACTTTCAAGAAATTGGTTAAATAAAGTAAAAACAAAATGATTTTATTATCATAGACATGAGTACAAATGATACAATTATTTCACTTTAACTTTTAAACATTGACCGATAGTTACAATCAGAAACTGAGGTTAACCTTAAATATCTTAAAAAAAAAAAATACACTTCACGCCTTTTAATCCCAAAGAGGGGTAGGCAGAGGCATTTGCTAAAGCAAGTACCCACGGTTCACCGAGCGTATTTAACCCAACGTGACAGGGGGTGAGCACATCGCCGTTATAGGGTTCACACACCTTGGGGTGTGCGGGTTTCATCACGATGTTGTCCTTCACCGTACGAGCGTTGCGTTGCGTACATAGGCCCTGAAAAAGAGTCCCATTGGTACACGTCCAGTAGCCGAACTCGAACCCGGGACCTCCCGGTTACAAGTCAAGTATCCGACCAACTGGACCACAGACGCTCTTCTTCAATATCTTAAATTTAAAAAAAGATGGCGCGTAACGGAAAAAATGTGACGCGTAACCGAAAAATGTGACGGTAAAGAAGTTTCACTACAAAAACTGCGGCTAACGCCATCTGTGAGCCACTCACCTGAATTATTCTCAGTATCAGCGTCGTGTTCTGGAAGTCGTACTCCAGCGAGAAGTGAATCTGGCCGACGTTCTCTGACGGCTCCGTGTTGTCGATGTACATGTCCACGAGTGAAATGGAACGGTTCTGGAGGAACGCCATCTGTTAGACGAGAGTGGAAACACCTTGAGTGGTCCGCTCGGTCAGTGCCGGTAGATGGCGTTGGCTGATGGCGTGGGGTTGTTTTCATTTTCGTGGTCGGGGGTTCTGTTTTTTAATTTATGTAGTTTGTGAGATGAATTTATTGAAAAAAATAAATATATGGAGCTGTGTGTTTCGTTAATTAGGTATGAGAATTAATACATAAATAATAACGACTTTTTGAAAAAAAAGTGAATTATATTTTTTTAACTTAAATTCACGTTGTTTACATGCAAATTATTTTTTAGTATTTAAAACATTTCCTTTATCATTTTTACTCAAATTATTGAAGTACTGAGGTACTTTATAATGTGTATTTTTTTCAATAAATTATAAATCTACAAGTTTATTAAAAGCAACAATTTTAAGGTAAATCTTACACGTAGAGATTTAATGTTGATCTTTTTTGTGAGAAAAAAAATCACAAGTCTTAACATGACACGTATTGTTTACGTTAAATGCGCTGTTACTTTCCAACAGTGCATACAATATCACTTCAATACTTATTGCTCTCAAACGTACGAGAAAACTGAACCTTCTAAATAGTAGGAATAGTAGGAAGTCGCTATTTCTGTGTAACCACTATTGTCATATACACAAATTGTAGTATGACTTACACATCGTCGCTTTAATTCTAATAAAGCATAAGTCATTTCGAGCAATTTTTGTTTTATTTGTCATTTCGATAGAGTAGACAAAACTACATTCATCTCTTTTAGTAGGTAGCTTGTTAGTAAGAAAAAGAGCAAATTCTGTTGAAGTAATAGACAATAACTCACGTCAATATTTTTAAATTCTAATAAGAGGTACTGAGGTCCGTTAAAAAATATTGATATGAGTTATTGTCTATTACTTTTCCTTACATCCATCCATCCATACACTTCACGCCTTTAATCCCGAAGAGGGGTAGGCAGAGGCATTCGCTAAAGCAAGTGCCCACGGTTCACCGAGCGTATTTAACCCAACGTGACAGGGGGTGAGCCCATCGCCGATTATTACTTTTATCTAAACTAACAAAGTTTGTAAACGTAAGAAAGAGATGAATGTAGTTTTGTCTACTCTTTCGAAATGACAATTATTATTATTATTATGAGCCACTGTTGTCCCACTGCAGGGCAAAGGCCTCTCTCCCCTCCTTCCACGCCATGCGATCTTGGGCGGCGTTCCACCATCCTTTGTCGTGAGGCACAAGCTCGTCACACCAACGCTTTCTGGGGCGACCACGTCGTCTCTTGCCATTTGCTGGTAGCCATTCGGTTGTTATTTTGGCCCAACGGTTTGGTTCCATTCGGGCGACGTGTCCGGCCCAGTCCCACTTCAGCTCAGCTGACCTCCGAGCCACATCTTTAATTTTAGTTTTGGAGCGCAGTTCAGTGTTAGGGACTTTGTCAATTAGTCTAACTCCTAATATACTGCGCTCCATATTTCTTTGACAGACCTCGAGTCGAAACCTTTGGATGTCAGTTAAAGACCAAGTCTGAGCTCCGTATGTAAGAATGGGGAGAATGCACATGTCCATGAGTTTGCGTTTAAGACTCAAGGGGAGATTCCCTTTCATGAGTTCTTTCATTGACCAATAGCTCCTCCAGGCATTTTCGATGCGTCTTTCGACCTCCTTATCTTGTCGGCTCTGGAAGGAGACTAATTGGCCAAGATAGATATACTCTTGGACATATGCAATTCTCTCACCATCCACATCTACGACATGCTGCGTGGCTGTTAGTCATGACTTTAGTCTCCGACATATTCATCCTAAGGCCTGTCGCGCTAAGTTGTTCTAGCATAGATTGTAGCTCGGGAGCGGAACGAGAGAACAGTACAATGTCGTCTGCGAAGCGAAGATTCGTAAGCCTTGCCTCACCGACGGCAATGCCCCGATCTTCCCATTCCGGGCTCAGCTTTCGGAACATTTCCTCCAATAGTGCTGTGAAAAGTTTTGGGGAAAGAGGGTCGCCCTGCTTCACGCCCCTTCTAATATGGAAAGATGGCCCTGATGATTGCATCTTTATAGCAGCAGTACTATTGTCATAAATAACATTTAATAAATTAATATAAAATTGAGGGATGTTTTGGTTTTCAAGGGCTTTATAAATTGAACGGTGAGTAGGGCTATCAAAGGCTTTACAGTAATCTACGAAGGCAATATATAGAGGTATATTATATTCTACATGTTTTTCAATAATTTGATTAAGGGCGTGAAGGTGATCTGTAGTAGACATTCCTGGGCGAAATCCGGCCTGCTCAGGTGGCTGTGCTTGGTCGAGACGAGCTGATATACGGCGCTCTATTATTTTTATGAAGGCCTTGTAGAGGTGAGAAGTTAGGCTGATGGGGCGGTAGTTGCCGATATCTGCTCTTTCGCCCTTTTTGAAAAGAAGAATGATCTGTGAGTGGCACATATTCTGAGGGAATTGCCCCGTGTGTAAAATAGTGTTAAACAGTCTGGTGACACGAGGTAACAGAACGCACTCCCCCAATTTTAGAGCTTCTGTGGAGATGCCATCGTGTCCCGGACTTTTGTTATATTTCATCGAACGTAGAGCACAATGAACCTCGGAACCAGTAATAGGTGGAATATCCTCGGGACAACAGAAGTCTTCTAGGGGTTGCGTGTCCGTTGGGGTGGGTGATGAATACAATTCTTGGTAAAATTCTGTACTAATTTCTAATATTTTCCTTCTGTCGCTTTGTTTCTTTCCAGTTTTATCTCTTAAATGCGTTATCCATGATTTACCGTGGTTTATTCCTATTTTAGCTGCTTTAAGAGATGTGTTCATTTGTAATGCTGTTTCAACCATTTTTGTATTGTGTGTCCGAATATCTTTTCTAATAGATCTTTTAACCTTCCTGTCTAATACTTTATAAATATCTGTTTTGTAATCATTTTTCTGTTTCTGTCTCTCTTCTATTAGTTCGATAGTTTTCGATGATAGCTTTTTCTGATTGATTTTGGTTTGTTTGATTTTAATGCTGGCTTCCTTAATAGAGTTTTGTATATCTAAATATTGCTTTTCTACATCGTTCTGTGTTTTGGTTTGTTCTAATAAGTTAAAACTGTTACTTAATTCTATCGTAAATTTTTCACTATTTGCAATAAGTGTTCTTTTATTTAATTGTTTGATTCTAGATTTAAACACTTTTTGTCTGTAAATTTTGTTATTAAATACTAATTTTATACGTAGAGGTCTATGATCTGAATTAAATTTTATATTGTTGATTACTTGGATGTCTTTAATTATTGTTTTGTCTGAAGTAAGAGCATAGTCAATTTCGTTTTTGGTGTAGCCATTGGGAGATAACCAGGTCCACCTTCTTTGTGGCTTTTTATCGAAGAATGTGTTACTGATGGCGAGATTTTGACCAAAGGCAAAGTAGATGAGACGTGTGCCTCGATCGTTCCGGGTTCCAAGGCCATGCGGTCCTTGTACTTGACCATTATCGTTGTCCAGCCTTGGTCCTACCTTAGCATTAAAGTCTCCCATTACAATGGTCCAATTCTCTCTGGTGTCGTCACATGCCTTATTAAGTAGGTCATAGAACAATTCTACCTCTACGTCTGGATGGGATGACGTAGGTGCATAAACTTGTACGATCGTTAACACTTTATCTTTAGCTATGCGAAATTTGAGTGTAGCTATTCGGTCGGAGTAAGCTTTAAATTCGACTATGTTATTAACCCATCGTTTTGCTACTAAAAAGCCCACGCCATACATGCCACCTGCTTTTCCATTGAAGAAGAAAATATTGTGTTCTCGCTCTATTGCGTCTTCGCCTTCTCGTCTCACTTCCGACAACCCTACTATGTCCCAGGAAATATTTTCTAGTGCGTTTTCCAGTTCTATAAGTTTTTCATCGGATCCTAAAGTTCTGACATTATACGTTAAAATATTTAGTTTCTTATCGGAGTCCATGTTCGTAGCATTTTTCGTTAGACGGTGGGAGCAGTTCATCCGGTGATTCTTAGCACCCCCTTCTCCAGAGCTAACCGACACACCGTCGTAGTCAGGGCTGCTGGAGCTGCCGGGGACTGGGGGCCTTAGTCTTTGGTTATGGTTCATAATGGGAAGGGAAAGGTTTGGACATTTAGCCCACCACGCTTGTCCAGTGCGGGTTGGTAGGCAAGCAGTAAGCTCTCTAACTCAGCCTGTGGGTGCCGCCGTTGGTGTACATGACACTCATTCGCCGCCACCCTACGTTGACATCCTGCTCTATTGCCAACCGTTGAGGATGCCGCATGTTTTGGCATACGCCAGTTTGCGCCTAACAGCTCCTCCGTCCGTATTTTGGTTTAAGTTTAGAGTTTCCTTCTCCTAGATGAGTTGCGGACCAACGCTAAGGAGGCTCATCTCCCCCCCAGAAATGACAAATAAAACAAAAATTGCTCGAAATGACTTATGCTTTATAAGAATTAAGGCGACGATATGTAAGAATTCTTTTTGGAATAAATATTTTATTATTATTAAATAATAAGGAAATGTCAACGGCCAATGTATGATTTACCCTAATTTCAGATATAACCACTCTACCCGACCACGAAAAAGGAAAACAACGAGCTGTCATCCCAAACCAAACTCTGTGCAATGTGCATCTAAAAAAAAGCACTCAAAATGGTATAAAATGAAAAGTCTTCATGAAAGCTTCTACTGACCTAGATTATAAGCTTTTAAGCTTGATCAATAACTAACGAATGTTGATAATGTCCTTTGTTTTTTTTTTGTTTGTGACATGTGGTGAGCTTTTAAATAATATATGGCGTCAAGTTTTGTTAGTGTGAAAATGTTTTTTTTTTATTAAAGAGAAAGATTTGGACGTAGTCACACAGAAAGGACTCAATCTACAAAAAGACACTTCGGAGATATTGAGCTTTAAAGTTGGATGCGCTATTGACCCGCCTTACATGTGGATTGAGTACATAAAAAATTGATTGTAGTGAACTTTTTTGTGTAAATGTTTTTTTTATATGATGGATATGTCTTAACTTAGCACCCTGGCATAGCTAACTCAATTTCGGGCAAAGTGTGGATTTAGTCCTTTCTGTGTAAATACGTCCTTCAGGGTCAACTTAGCCCACATGTAGCCCGAGGGGCTGAATTGACCACATGCATATTTTTTTCGTGGGCAATTCGACCTGCTTTTTCATCGGTGAGAAACTATGACTACATAGTTATTTCCTTTCAACTCATTATGAGATTTCTCAAACGGCGAGATTTGTTGAGCTTTCTTTCTCGTTCAGATCTCATAGTCTTGTGTGGATGAATTATTATCTTTTCTCGTCAGCCATACATAGTTTATTGTGGGACGAGTCGACCACAAAAACAAATCGTTTGTGGTCAATTCAACGCACCGGCTTACGTCGTGGCAACATTATTATTTTAATTTAAACAAATTATTTAATTTCAATGGGGAATTCTTTTTGACGTTTTTCTGGCAGATTTTCTGGCGGAGAAACTGTCATTACTGTCAAACTTTGTTTGGAACGTATGACAGTTCTCCGCGCGAAATTATGTCAGAAAAACCTCAAACGAAATTCCCCATTTTGTTTCAGAAATTTCATTTTTATATTAGTGTATTTTATTTTCCTCTTTGGTCAATTCAACCCAACGCCCTAAAATTTTATTATTTTAATTTAATCAAATTATTCACTTTCAATGGGGAATTTTCTTTGACATTTTCTGATAGATTTTCTGGCGGAGAAACTGTCATTACTGTCAAACTTTGTTTGAAAAGTATGACAGTTCTCAGCCCGAAATGCTGTCAGAAAAACGTCAAATTTTATATTAGTGTATTTTATTTTCTTTTTCATATTTTTTATACATTGGATACACACAAATATATATTTTTTAAATGTGGGCTTTGTTGACCCTGGAATCGAGAGCGCATCTTTAAAAGCTCTTTTCACCCATCTCTTGATTTTGTGTGTACATGTGTGTGTGTCTGTATGTAGATACATTTTAAAACTACTAAATAGTCAGTTTTATTAGTAGTAAATAAAAGTAGTAGTAGCACCTACAAATTTTAGTTGTAATGGTAATAAAATAAGTAAGGTTAATAAAAAAATAGTAGTTTTGGTAAATTTGGGTTCGTGTACATCTTAGATTTATTGTTTAATAATTGTGTATTAATTGTGTATATTTATTTATATTACGTAAATATAGTATAATTAATTTTCACAAAGAATATTTTTTATATAGGACTTTTGTGATAAAAAGTCTAATTATTATAGGAAAATAATTATGGAAATATTATTTAAACTTTACGAGATGTATATACCATTTTGAATAACCTTTACGAGAAAAAAATACCTGAAAAACACACACTGTCGAAAAAAAAATTTTTTTTTCATTTAAATTTAAAAATCAGTGTATAAAAATCTGTATTTTAAAAGAGTGCAAAAAATACTACGTTTTCTGTGTTTTTGTTTAGCTACTGAGTTATTTTTTCCGTGTAGGTATTTTTTCTAAATCTATAATAGTCAAAATTTAATTAAATTCTAATTATCTAAAATCTATTAAATGCAAGTGATATTGTTTATAAAATCGACCAGTTTTATGTTGGCGATTTGTAAAGTTGAGTTAAAAAAAGGAGAAAAATTAATATTATATTTTTAATATATTTAAAAGTAATTTATATAAAAAACTGACATTTTTTCCGTTTTTTTTTTGTTATAAAAATAGCATTCTCGTGTACAAAAAGAAAAGTGACTTCTTCTAAATCTAAATATGTAAAAAAAAAGTATTCAAAAGCTTAGGCTTAGCTATTCTATTTAGCACGCTTTTAATAAAAAAAGCTCTATTTTTTTTTCAAAAGCTGTAAAGTAGTTTTTTGTCAGTTTTTTCAGATACAACCTCCTCTACCTACCATTTTGGAAGGAGATAGCATGGAAAGAGAATCCATCGTTAGATTAATACGGAAAATAACTAAAAAGACAACAAAAAAATAATAGCCAAGAGGAAAATTCACTAAAAACTACACATCACTCTAATAGTTTCAATAAACACTAAAAAATACATAAATAATTAAAATATTTTTAATAAAAGTTATTTGATACACTTTTTTTTTAATTAAAACTATTCAAAAATTAAGACTAAATCTCTGATTCTTGAGTAGATACTGCAGCAAGTAATTACTTCTTCCATTATTCTCGCATCATCCGTTCCGTCCCTTATTCTTCTTTGCCTGGAGTGAAGGAGACGTCACTAGTGTCTATAAAATAGCATGAGAGACGTCATACTGTTTGTACACCATGATAGACTTGTTAACGTACGATGCGGTGAACCGATTCTCAGGTCGTCGACATAAATAGTATCTAATATCTACGATAATTTACTGTACGTGAGTTAAATCACGGCGATCGATTAGGTTTAAAAAATATATTTATTTAATAATAAAAAGCGATTACAATAGTAGTTATTTCTAATAAATCCGCGACAAGAATGATCGAATAAGTTGCTAATTGAAGGAAACAACACATGGAAATAGAAATTGCAATTTAGCTTGTGAACAATCAACCTTCATGTCTAATGACGTTCATATGAGTTTCTACCTTAGGGTGCTAGAGCAAATTTTTGGCAGTCTGTCATCGTTATAACTTATTATATACATTTGATTATAATTATAAGGAACCTTGTTGTAAGTTGTAAATGTACAAAGGTATTGTAAATGAGCACACATCGTATAAGACAAGCACAAGGACCATAATCAACTGCCTATGTCATATCTATGTCTTATACAAAGAACTAATAATATTATTTGCTTTAATATATTTTATTCATTACATATTTTAGTTTAAATATAAATATTTTGCAACAACACACATTGCCATCCCATTCATCCCATGTTATGTAGCTAGAACACTTGTGTTATGGAAATCAGACAACGAAATATATTTACTTATATATATTTCATTTAAATATATACTTATATAAATAAAACACACAGACACATCCAACAAGTGCTTAAAAGCTTATCAACTAAGCACCTGTCAGCGGTGGGAATCGAACCCACGACCCTACGGAGCAAAGGCAGACATGCTGACTACTACACCAACGAGCCCGTTCTATATGTTTGCTGTTTGCATCTGTATGTTTGCTATAATTACTAATTACTTTATAACAAACATACTTCTATAACATCATTTATTTTACATAGGCACAACCATTTGAAAATAATAAATACAGCTTTATTTCGGCACAAGCTTCGTCAAAAAGGTCATGCCTAAACAAATTTAATGTCAATAAGTTAAATAAACATTAAAAATAATTAAGTCTAGAACATATTAAAAAAGGGAAAATAATAAACTGTACATCAAAATTACTAACTTGCACACCTAAAATTACTAACTTGCACACCTAAAAAGCCAAAGTTATCATCAGAATGGCATTTAGATGTGCAAGTTAGTAATTTTGATGTACAGTTTATTATTTTAGTTAGGTTAGGTTAGACTTTTTTGATGCACGTTTAAATACTATCCTTAAAAAAGTCCTGCATCATTACATCTATAGCGTAGCTTATTTAAACTTTGCACGAAGATGTTAATTTACTTTCGTTTTGGACCTCGATGTTCAAAAGGAGTGCCATGTTCATCCTTGCAGAACGTTGTTTCATGGGCTGAGTGACTTGCTTGAGTTTTGTTGTATTCTGCTGTGATTAATACCAATACCGCACAGTTAGAACAAAAGTGACACAAAACAAAATGTGTCATTTTATGAAATTGTACCTTAACATACAAGATACAAAACTTAAATTACAAAAGCGGCAAGGTTCCTTTTTGTTCTAACTATGTGATATTATGGCGTACGACTTTCTTATGTAATATCGAACGAAAATATCTAACATTATCAGAATTGGGCATTGTACGCTGACGCAACACAATAAATGCTAGAAAATTGGTTAAATAAGACAAACAAATAACAGTTTCATTAGTATGTTTTATGGATAATATTCCATTATATTTTGCTCTACAATGTTGTGGTGTTATAAAACTATACAGAGTGTAAAAGGACCCCGAGCAATGGTCTTAGAAACGTTGTTGGGCTCGTGTCAATATGAACAACTTTTACTGTGGCGACAATGCGGGGAAATGAAAACACAGTACAGAGTGTAAAAGGACCCCGAGCAATGGTCTTAGAAACGTTGTTGGGCTCGTGTTAATATGAACAACTTTTACTATGGCGACAATGCGGGGAAATAAAAGAATATTTCAATCCCCATGACATCTCCAGAAGCAAAAATTTGTCTATTGGGTATGGAGAAGAAAAACAATTTTTGCATTACATTATACACGAGCCCAACAACGTTTCTAAGACCATTGCTCGGTGTCCTCTTACACTCTGTACTGTGTGTTCATTTCCCCGCATTGTCGCCATAGTAAAAGTTGTTCATATTGACACGAGCCCAACAACGTTTCTAAGACCATTGCTCGGGGTCCTTTTACACTCTGTACTGTGTGTTCATTTTCCCGCATTGTCGTCATAGTAAAAGTTGTTCATATTGACACGAGCCCAACAACGTTTCTAAGACAGAGAAGCCGAAAACAGATCACAGTGGCGTGCACTTGGAGAGGCCTATGTCCAGCACTGGACAAGTATGGGCTGATGATGATGATGATGAAGTGTGTGTATAGCTTTAAGAGACTATTCGACATAATTAATATCCCCTTTAACGATTCGCTTAACCAATATCTTCCAATTGACCGGACTCAGTTGAATTTATGTTATCCAATCGACTGGAGATGATTTCATAAAATATACTTACGTAGGTATCGTTGAACCAAATAATAATTTGTGTTTATTCTGCCATCTTTTACTGTTCCCGTAGGATATTTTTTTAATATGCTCTACAAACGGCAGTGGTGTGCACACCATATAGGAAAAAAGACACTGCCTACCTTAGTATTTTGGCTACCAGAACTAATAATAGAATTGTTGCTAGATCTTCTTTTGTTGTACACACGACATAGGCTAACAAAGGTCCTGTGTTTTGTGGGTGAGTACATAGGTAAGTACCTATACTTCGTAAAGACAAGTTACCTATACATAGGTGTCAATCCTTGGGGATTACTGCCTACCTTGTCGTATAAGCCAGTGCACGCCACTAACAAACGGCGTCAGTGGTCCAGTTAGTCGGATACAGGACTTGCAAACGAAAGATCGCGGAGTCCGGCTACTGGACGTGTACCAATGGGACTCTT
>SJJU01014753.1:0-13642 GCA_012932125.1 Conopomorpha cramerella
TTTTGGACTCGAATTTAAGACGTTTTTTTTACAACAAACACAATTATTTTTAACCGACTTCAAAAAAAAAGGAGGAGGTTCTAAATTCGACCCGTATGTTTTTTTTTCTATGTGGGTCAATCCTGAGATCAGGCGTATTCAGTTGACTGCCCTGGCGAAATTTAAACAACGTAATTTTGAAAAACTAATCACAAACTATGAATCTTGGTTGAATTTCTAACACTTGAGTCGAATAGGCATCAACTAGACATTTTTGGTTACAGAGATATAGACGTTTAAACATTTCGAGCCAGGGGTATCAAATATTACTACAAGGGAATCAAAAATAATAACATATTTATGAAAAAAGGGTAGTTTTTATTATAATTTGAGCTTTACATTAAACATATTATCAATATCAATCAGTCTTCTTCAAATGAGTTCTTCATTGCTGTGCCTACTAATTACTTTTTGTTGTATCTAGTACACTTATTTTTTCAATCACATTGAGTAACAATTGCACCATAATAAACTTGTACATTAGGTACCTGAATTATTATATGTTTGAACTTAAACTGCAAAAATATTGTCAAAATATAAGTCACTTTTTACGTAGGATTCATATACTTATTACTTATTGCTTTAAACTTAGTAGGTACCTTTTAGTGGACAGGTAGGTAGTGCATTAATTTTAAATTGAGTAAAAAAACAAGGTAATTGAGTAGAACAAAGTAGGCAGCTATTAAAGTGTCCGTATACTAAAGGTAGGTAATTAGGTTGACACTTTTTTCTACTTAATAAATACCTATTTATCTATGATAGTGGTATTCTTTATAAATAGGAACATAAATAATCAGTCTTTTAGTAATAGGTAAAGGCTCATTTCTTTAAATTTACAGTCAAACTGTATCACAATAATGCTTCATCTAAATAAAAAATCTCAAAAATCAACTTTCCAAACAAAAAAGCTTATCCTAAAAAAATCTTCAAAATCAGCTCTGAAAACAAAAATATTTTCGTGTACTACGATCACAAAATAGCTGAGTACGACCAGTTCAAAAAATATTATAGTCCGAATCAGAGTCTTCATCATTGTTCGCGTGAAGCTTGTTTAACACAGCTTTAGTCAAGGAAGTGGACATAACATCTTCATTTATGGACGGAACATCAATCCAAAAACTGTCATCGGATGCTACATTGATAGACGGTTCCTTTTCATGGCCTAGTTTTGTATCAGAGTCATCATGTGAATCAATAATCATGAATTTGCGTAAAAGTTCACGATTTAGGCTTTTCCCTTTTCGAGCAGTAGACGTAGACGGTGTGCTTCTGTCGAACAAATCTTTGTGAAGAATTGCGTGATCTCGGGCTTTTTGTTTTCGAGCAGATGAAAGATGTGCGCTTTTTTCTATAGGACGGCGAACCTCTTTGTACTGCTTTTTTCGTTAGGTTCTGAGTCACCAATATCAAAGTACCCAATATGGTGCCCATGTGGACAAGGACTAGTATCTTGGTGTTGGGAACAGTTTCCAACATTACAGCTCAGCAGCCTCATAGCTAAGATATCAGGCTTATTTAGATTCCATACTGCTTGATGGACTTTCATCGTACCGCGAAATTCTTTGAGATCTGAAGGAAACAGCATTTGTTTCTCGAGAATTCCAGACTCCCTTACTTCCTCTAAGATCACTCCAGGGCACCTTTCTTTCAGATAAGTTATTAGTGTCTCCATATCTGGAATATCGTTTCCCTGAGAAACAATAGTATCGGCCGTTCTTTGGAGAACTCCTCCGACCCCATCAGGAGCACCTTTTCCGTGTCATTTCTCTGAGTAGTTCCAAACCACACTTTGTAAACTTGGAATATTCCAATGCAGTTTTGCCATCACGTAGAAAATTTTTCGGTACCTATACTGGGCGGATGGAGAGTCAAACAAAAAGTATAATGTACTGACGTCAGGGACATTACTCTTTACAAATTCCAGTATCGGCATAAGGTGCTCCCAAGTTGCTACAGCATCATGTCTTAAATATTCGCTCAATGTGCAAAATGATTGATTTGAGATCTTTCCGTTTTTCAATAATATATCAGCTTTTCTTACGGCAAGTGTACCATGGCTTCACAGCCAAAAAATCTCATATATTTCACATCTGGTTTCTGTCCTAACCACAACTCTGCTGGTGTTCTGAACGATAGTGACTTTGTAGGAGAACGATTAAGGTCGTAAGCAGCGGTGTGTACTGCATCAGCCCAATATAGTTTACAAACGTTCTTGTGGAACCTCCGAACAAACATCCACTTCCATCCCAAAAACGCTGAGAAGAACACTGAGAAAAGTAGTGAAGACCTTCACACTCGGCTGTACCAACATCTGATCTTGATACACACTCATCATTTGGTACTCCAGGACAATCCCAATCCATTGTAGCACATCTTTGCTCTAAAACCTCTGGAACAGTCTCTTCCACGTAGTAACTTTGTACGCTGTACAAACTAACTAGGTATCTTAAGAACAACAAGTGATCTCCTATACTGATACAACTGTCTTCAGAAACAGAAAACTCGCCTTCCTACACGTCATGAGTTCTATTGTTTACAACTTCACCAGATTTGTCCATGAAACCTACTACCGAACATTCATCAGCTTTAACAGTACCAAAATAGATAGGACACACTAAAACAGCTAAAAACGGAGTTTGTGCTAAGTCGTTCTGTTGAGGTGAGCACGGTATTTGGTATTTGATTCCATGATTGCTAAGAAATCTCTCAAATTCTTTAGTACAGTAGGTATTCTTTGGCATTGTCTGACGGAATAAGTTTTATTTTACTCTCTAGTTCGTTTTCAACTATGTTTTTGTAATCTTTGAACACCTCACGGACACTAAATTTGTCTTTAAAAAAATAAACATTAACTTTTCTAGTATAGTCGTCAATGAAAGTAATGAAATACTTCATACCTATCAGTGATACTTGCTCCATTGGACTACATAAGTCGGTTCGGTGGATAAGCTGCAGTGGCTGTGTAGCTCTGGAGCCGTAAATTTCTCTGGAAAGTTTACTCCCTCTGCACACTCCGGTAACTTGTCTGAAAAATTCAGGTGTCCCATGCGCCTATGACTTCTCATATCAGCATTCTCAAATCCCTGCGGACAGGCAGAGCTAAAAATCTGCAGAGATTTTTACCTCTGCATTGCTGGGTACACTCTCGTTGTTTATTTAACCTAGTTTCGCGATGTTTAGGCGTTTCTGATCCTAACTGCTGTCTTTGTCTTTCACGGCTTTGTGTTAATATAATTTCATATTCTTTAGGCGTTTTTGACGCTATCATCTGTGTGTATTGCTCACGTTGATTTGTTTACCTGGCTTCATATTCTTCAGGCGTTCCTGACGCTATATGTGTGTATCGGTTATGTTGCTTTATTATTCTGTCTTCATATTGTGCCGGCGTTTCTGACGCTGTCATTTGTGTATATGGCTGACGTTGCTTTTTAACATGGATTCATATTGCTCAGGTGTTTCTGTCGCTAATTGTTCCCGTCGTTTCAGCTGTAATCGACTATTAATATAACCTTCACTTTCTTCAGCTCGTTTTGCACGGGGCACAGAACCCTCATGAGTTGCGATCGGAGAAGTAAGATCCGCGTGCACTGAGCAACGTGGATCTGCGCCGTCATGACTATTCCTTGTCCCTTCCCCAAATGCAGGAGCAGAAACCTTGCCGGGCTGATGTACCGGGGGTGGCGCAAATCTGAATTCGGGCGGTGAGCTCTCACACTTGTCAGTTTTGGTGTCTCTACCAACTACGCTGCACTGACTTTGTACCCACTGATGTGTTCGTTGGTAACTATGAACACTACTACGGCTATGAATACTAGTGCTGTTGTTAATTGCCACCTCTGCATCGATACTGGCAAGATTTCTGCCTGAAACTCGCGTTCTTCCACAACCTTGAGCATTTCTGTGAGTTATGGCTCTCTTTCCTGATCCCTTTTGGCCATTTCCTGTGCTCGTTCCAACTGTTTGCGCAGCAGTTGAGCTTCCGCAGCTACTTTTCCAGTGCGGTTGCTGAGGAGCTCGAAGACCGCGTGGTGCCGGTGCGAGTAGACTCGCGCACGCGCGCGGTCTCGGCAACCATAGAGTATATTACACAGACTGAAATAGAGATATCAGTCGGCTTTTTCTACTACCAACGCTCCAAGTGTTGAAAGTCGGAACTAACATGCATAGGTAGGTATATGCCGCGGGACCCCTCAGCTTTTCTAGTAGGTACCTATCATATCATTCTGTACCTACTGCACAAAATTTCTATTAAGAAATATTGTTGTTATATTGTATTATTCCTATTGGAAAATGAGATTTGTGCAGTACAGAGTGATATGATAGATATTTTACTGTAATACATATAGGCCATTTTTTGTATGTTATCACCATCCTCATACACATTGCTCCTCCCATTTAACAGTTTATTCGTGTTTTTCGCCCACGTAAACAAAAATAAATTACACACACTATTTTCCATGCAAATAATGTTATCTTTTTTATGAATTTCACAAGTAACGAAGGAATAATCTAAATTTAAACAATTTATTACCTTTAAATATTGTTTTATGTTTTTTATATGACTTTTTTCTTTAATTACATGATATATAATATCTTGGCAGTCGGAAAAGTAATTTAAAGCTGCTTCTGAAACATATGTTAGTTTTTTTGTATTTTGAAAATATTCTCTAACACTAATAGTGGATTCAGAAGAGTCACCTGCTGTAAAATCTTTTTTGCATGTACTGCAACCTTTAAAAACTTTTAATTGTAACTTTCTTACAATATACCCAGTAACATACTCAATAGCACTGTAGATTGGAAGTGTATTTTGTTTGTCTTTTAATCCTACAATCATATTTTCAGCATGTATATGACTGTATTCAATTTCTATATTTTCCTCCACTACCGGTTTAACAGATTTGCTAAAAAATAATGTCTTTAGGGATTTTAAAACAAAACAAGTATCTTTTTCACAATTAAATCCCTCTGTGTGTAAATTATTTAAGTTGTTTAATAACAGAGCTGAAAAAGCAACCTTGAAGGCAGAACAGGATGGAGCAGTGTTTCGATAGCCGTGGCTGCGGATTGAGCCAAAAAAGTTTTCGAGAGGATCCTGATTGAAATGTCGGAGCCACATACATTTAAAATCATATTTTTCTGCCAATTTTTTATACACATAAGTGAGGTTGTCCAATGTAATAATCCAATTTTTTATTGATGGCACTGATGCTATTTTTCCAACTTTTGTTTCGAATCTTCGAAGATTTTAAAATTTTCTTCCAAACACCATGATGCTCTGATGTTCGTGTTAAGGGTTGTAATAGGGTTTTCCCTAGCTTCTTTTTTTATCCTGGTGAACTACCATTGACCGAGTCAAATAGTTTGTCGAAAAACAACAAGACATTAGCTGTATCTTTCATTTCTGGCTTCAGTACTCCATTTTCTGTAACAAATTTGTAATAACTCAATATTGTTCACCGGGTATATAGGCGCGAATATAACCAAAGACAAGCTCGAGCTTACCTTTGTTATTTTACTCGACGTTTCGATCCAGTTGCATGCGTCGTGGTCACGAGTGACTGTCTGTGCGCGTTTCATTAAAAAAATTGTAATAGGTATAAACACTTGCGAACTCCTCTACCCAATTTAGTACAGTAAATTAAGATAGATAAATAGGTACTATGCTTACAGAAAAATACTATCTTTACACTGATAATGTGATGACTGGCAGTGATTTCTCAAAATTATCTTTGGTTTTATTTTTTAAAATATAGAAAGATTATATTGAATGTTGGTTTTGAATATTAATAGCAATTTTAGGACAATGATTTCTATAAAAACTCACCAGCTGAATATCCCATTTGCACTCCCAGAGTACTACTGAATATTTGAGCTGCACATTTTACCTTCATTTTTGATATTTTCTTTGGCAATACATGCCTCTCTGTTAGTTTTGGCACCAGTTTTATCCCTTTGTAGGCAGGGTTTCGCTAAAAAAATTCTACTATGTGTGACCATGTTGCATTGAGTTTTTTATTGCCAATTTCACAAGATAAATTTTTATTGATTAAATTATTTCGTATGCCTTTCAGAAGGTGTGGAGGATCATAAATGGGGACAATTTCTTCACCATTCACTTCAAACCCTCTACCTGTGAATTATTTTCCTTTTCGCAGATACTCAGCGTTTGTCTCTTGGAGCAAAGAATTTATGGCACTCATATTATTGGCTCCTTGGTCACAAACTGTAGAGGCAACATGCATTCCAATGGCTTGAAGCTCACATATCACACGTACTAATTGCACTTTTAGTTCATGGGTATTTGTACTGCCACTGCAAAATGTATATGCCACAGGTTGTTTATAATTTTTGTACACTCCTCTCACCATGAAAACTAAGGCATGATCTGCAATTTTTGGTATGGTTTTCGTACCATTATCAACAAATCCAATTATTTGGTCGTCCTTGGTGTTGTAGTCTAGGTGAGGAAACAAAGAAATTTCATCGAAAAGCAAGATGCACACCTTTTCATAATCTCTCATCCTTTTAACTCTTTTACTGAGAGCTTTAAATAGGTTTTCATTTATTCCTGGCAGTATATTGGCAGTTCTTATCATTCGTGACAAGGTTAAAGGAGATGGTAGGACAAACATTCTACGAAGCCATCTGTAAGCTCTTGGCCCCTGCTTGTACAATGATAAACACAGCACCTTTTCTTCTTTGGTAAACCGATGCCCCATCTTCTTTTTGTTTATTTCCCTAAATTGAAGCATTATAAATATTAGGGCAGCACTATTAAAACCCTTCAAGGCCCTCTGAAAAGTAATGTTTTCAGACAACTTCAATGCTTTTTTCAGCCTTTGTTCCACTTTGTCTTTTGCTATTTTTAGCTTTTTGATGTGTTTCACAAATGTAGATTCTTCACCAAATAGAATTCTGTTAGACTTCCTTTTAGGACCTGAAAACAATAAAAAAATAATTTTACGTTACTTTGATTAAGTATAATACATAACAATCTAGCATCAAGGAAGACTTTTAAATAACTACCTAGATTGACATCTATAATGCGACAAACATCAAAAACATAATTGCTGCTGTGGAATTTGCAAGTTCAGTAGGACTCTAATCAATTGATTTTAACTCCACTGTATGTCTATGTATGATTGTACACAAATTGTGACCAAACTAGTAAAACAAAGATTTTTATGATTTGGAGATTTTTAGTCTGAAGTTATATTAATGTACCTCTGTAAGTGCTTGGAAGTTGTTTTGATGTAGTTGGTTTGGCAACATCATCATGGTTACTTGTTGTTATATTTTTGACAGGAGATGCCAAGAGCGTACCAGGCATAGTCGGTTCAGGATTGCATGACATCTGCAAATTTGTTACATCTTGCAAGCATGGTCTCCTTGTTGCATAAAATCCTGTGAAAAATTAACAAGACCACTTAATCAAAACTGTGTGCCAAAAAGGCTGGATCAAAGAACAAAAAATCTTGAGATTAGGTATATGGTTATTTATTAAGCATGTTACCTAGCTTAAAAGTAACTTAAGTACTTACCTGGTAAATTCAATGTCGGAATGGCATCATATCTCAATGTTTTTTTTCTGCTTTGTGTGTGGAATTTTACTTCAAAGTGATCATGGCACACTCGTCTATATTTAAATATAATGTCAGTCTTTGATGCTAATATTTCTCCACCGATACGATACAGCCATGTTCTGAATTTCTCAGGTTCCCTTTCTGGGTTAGGAAATTTATGCAGAATTTTATTTCGTGAAATTAATGTACATAAGTACCTATTATAATTATTTCATGACATTTACAAGTAATACTAGGGCTCTAGGTCAGTGTATAATATAGATAGGGGTGTGTGATCAATCATATTCAGTATGGCCATAATGCATTTTTAGTTCATTGATTGCTGTCGCTACACAGATGGTGCTAGGATAGTACTTTCGGATGCTAAGCTGTTGCTCTGCTGTCGTTCTGCTAGGTAGGTAATGCGAAATTTGAGTTTGACAGCAGAAATCGCGCAATTTACTGATGTTGCTTTGTGTTGCAAGATACGTAATAAGCCTGCCGGTTTCGCATTAGGTGAGTTGTCACGGCTAGTATTTTCTTCAGTATCTGGCACTACTGTGTCACCTCTCTGAGCAGCTATATCTGGCTCAAAAGCGAAAAATTCGGGAACATCCATGTTCTGGTTCAGGCGTACATCCCTGACTACTGATCTTTTCAGGCGTGTTAACAATGGACGCAACAAAGTCTTGAAACTCACGGGAGTTCTGTTTCGAGATAAAAATATTTCTGATAAAGGATCTACTGCATTTAATTAAATCTGTTCTTGAAGAAGTGAAGGCGAAGGAGTTGAAGTATTTTCTGCTAAAGGAATATCAATCGTTCCTAGTGCGGTTGTACTTTCTGTGCCAATATTCATGTTGGACGTGCTTGCATTGACAGCGGCTGGTTCGTAATCTTCGTCACCAAAAGCATGTTTATCCCACACATGGGATAAAAAAAATTCGATATAGTTATAAAAGATGGTAGAGTCCATCTATCCTTTGGGACTAGCTGCATAAGACACCTCAAAATCATGCTTGTCTTTACTGATTTCGGCCATCCATTGATCCCAGACAAACGTTCCCTTGTAAATAATCAGCGGAGGCAATTTCTTTCCACTTCCACTTGCGCCAGCCAGCACAGTCATATTTCCCTTACCTGATCCAAATGTAGTTCTGGAGCACGGATGATTTATTTGGCCAACAACTTTCGTTCTCGATGGGTCCATACATAGCGAGGTCTCATCTAAATTCCATATTAAATCTGGGCGATCAAAGAGATTTAAATCAGTCAAAGTTTTCTGAAGCAAATTAAAGTATTCTAGATTTTTTTTCGAACATACTCTAACGGTTGAGCTTTCTTTATAGATAGACCGTGCCTTTTTCTGAAATTGATGAACCAGTCAGTTCCAGGTACACCATCTTTAAATGGCGTCGTAATATTGTTTCTTGCGCACATAATCACCAAGTAGCAGCAAAATTTCATTTCTTGACAGGCCGAATCCCCATTTTTCCAAAAAAAATATATGTGACGCTAATTTATTTTTCTCTTCAAGTGGTAAAGCTGTGGGCCTACCTGCACTAATCTGTGTCATATTTGCCTTTAGGTTTTGATGAAGAGTTGTCATAGGAATATTATATAGTTGTGCTGCCGAGTATGCTGACAATTACCCATTTTTTACTTTTTCAATAGCTTGAGCCATAATTTGTGAGCCATAAAGTGTGCAAGTTTTAATTTTCTTTTTTTATATGATCGTGGCATATTCAATCTGAAATGAAAAAAAATACTTTCAATGTCCTACTAATATTATAAATGCTAAAGTCTGGATAGATGGATGGATGTTTGTCCTTCTGTCACGCAGTTCAGTACTGGACGGATTTTGATGAAACTTGGCAGCATTGTAGCTTATAATCTAGAATAATTTGTACACATTTAACCATCATGTAAGAAATCCTAAATAATACTGCCTTTACTACGTAAAAATCAAATATTTAATCAACATACAACAAAACTATGGCATCTTCTACCAACTAAGAAAAAAATAACATCAGGTAGACATCAAAATACACATCAAATGACAGAGATGCTTGCCTCCGACTGCTACCAGTAACTTTTGGTGGAGGTAAAATATATTTGATATCTTTTGCTTGTATTCCTGCCATATCGGGTGTAATGGGCTCGCAAAATGTTTGGTAAGTTCTATTTTTTAATCTTAACACGTTGGTTGCCAGGCCGAAAATTTGAGTTTCATACGAATGGCCAAAATTATTATTTTTTTCTATTTGGGTTCTGTTGCACTAGAGATATGTTTTTGCTTGTTTCCATAGTTTTTGTATTATAATAGTAGGTATATTATATATAAATATGTATGACGCGATATCGCGTGGACGGCCATACCTATGCTCATATGGCCTAAAACGCGATATCGCGTGATCTGTATTTATGCTTTATAACTTCGAATAAAGCGTTAAGAAATAAAAAAAAAACAATTTAAAAGTATTGGTTATATTTTTTAATAATCACTCTTTGGAAACTATCACAATAATTACCGACTAATAAGCAAATTTGCAGCATAAATTAAATATTTTAGCAAAATTAACGATTTATAAATAGGAACTGAAAATTTTGGTATCGTTTACTAATTAGTGAAATAAGAAATAATTAAATTCTCGTAGTTTTAACAAAAAACATAGAAGGTACCATACATACATTTTAAAAAATCACATAATTTTACTTAGCAGTACAATAATGCAATTCAAAGAAACAATCTAAACATAATGGAGGACAATCAGGGCATTTCTTACATTCCATGGTAGTGTTCAACCTTTTTTTATTTTTGTAGCAGTTTCTGCAATCTTTTCTGGATGTAACGTTTGCTGTTTTACCCGTGGATTTTATGGTTCGTGTTTTGGATGTTTCAATTTTAGTCAATCTGTGCGAAGTGCGTTCATCTCCATGCTTTTCCTGAAGGTTTTTTGATTCAGACTCTATTTCAGGCAAGAATGACTCAATGACTTGTTCTCTGAAGTCATATAAGGATATTTTCCTTTTATTTGAATATTTGTTGTAGAGAGCTCGAGCATTTATCATACTCATCATCAATGTATGTATAAAAATTTTCAAGTACCAACGAAGGGTTTTTCTTTCACAAGGATAGTAACTGAGCATTTGATCTTGAAGATCGACGCCTGACATATTCTGTTCGAAACAACATTACCACGTTTGTTGGTCACGTCCTGTATTTCATTTGGGAATTCAGTAGAAATATAATTGATCTCTCTTTTATCTTTCCATTTTCCTATATGGACACCGTTACGATAGACCGATATATTTTCCCCCTTCTTTAGTTTTTTAGAAGTGACCACAGATGGATTTTCTTTGCGTTTCTTGTTGAGCGTGCCAGTGCAATATGTGTTTCTTTCTAGTAACTTGACAGCTAAACCATAACTGTTATAGAAGTTATCCATAAAAACGGCATGACCAGCATTAAATTTACCATCCAATAGCTTTTCTACAATTTTTTCTGTGTGCCCTTTCCCAGCAGTTTCATCCAAAGTACTGGCAAAAACATGAACTTTTATAATGGTTCCATTTGGCTCCGCAAGAATATATAGCTTTATCCCGTATTTGTGCCTTTTTCCCTTTATGTATTGCCGAAAAATGAGACGTCCTCGCCATAAAATCATTGATTCGTCCAATGACAAATTTTTTGCAGGGTAATAAATCGACTCCATAGTATTGTTGAAGTTTTCGACAACCAATCTACATTTACTCATGCGGTCATCATCCTCGTCATCCTCAACAAAATGCAGGCATCGGAGAATAAGTTGGAATCGGTTTCTTGACATATATTGTGAGAAAACCGACTTATATAAACGATGGACTTTCCAGTAATCAACTAAACGGTTCATCTTTGCTGTGCCTGTGTGATACAACAACCCAATAAAAGTCTTCAATTCTTCTATGGTTAGTTCTTTCCAGTTAGAAATCCGCGATTTGCGACGTTGAGACAAATTTTTCAATTTTTCTGCGTGTCGGTTTGTACAATCAACAATCTTTTGAAGGTAGTCATCACTAAGGAATAAGTCAACATACCCTCTAGGATTATCCGGTGGTAAAATTAGTAGCTCATTTGTTCGAGTAAAAGGTATTTCTCTCATCGAACTACAATCTGTACTCCAACACGTCGTAGATGCTGTTCTTGATGGTTGGTTGGATAGACTTTGTGGTTGACTGGAGGAAACGAGAATTTGCTCTTGGGTTAGAACGTCTTCACTGGGTACCATATCAAGGCTTTGCTCAATTTCATCTTCGCTTGAATCAGAACTATCCTCGCTCTCTTCATTCACTTGGTAATCAATATCGTCCACATCGCTACCCGCATAAATGTCTTCGTCTGATTCTAAGAATAATTCTTCAATTTCCGCACTTTGTAATCGTTTTTTTGCGCGATTCAGTGGTATTTTGACCCTTTTTGGTGTTCTAGAAGGTCCTGGTTTATCACTCATACCGAAAAATAATAAAATGTATCAAACTAAACGAAATTAACTATAAAAAACTAATAACGAAAACAAAAACGTTATTGTTCTAACGCCGCCGCTGAGTGAGCTGTCGATAAGAAACAAATATGGCTGCCTGCGGGCCATCCCCACCAAGCGTAAGTTCAATCCCTTCCCTAGTGGCCAAAACAAAAGCCAAGCGCCGAGTCGCAGTGGCCGCAAATCTAACTCACATAGAAATTTGTCAGAGACTATTACGCGATATCGCGTGTTCGGCCATACGGTAGGAATTTAGTATCACGCGAATTCGCGTGATCGGCAACGAACGTGAAAACATTAAAAAAATCCGAGTCTTCGTCATTGTCATCTATTATTTCTACGATCTTGGCAACATAGTAAACGAAGGTTTTCTTTGAAGGAAATAAGACTAAAACGTATTCCTGTACCTTCGGATCCCGTTCAAGCTGCGGTGAGAAGTTACCATTTATTATTACTTTTCCATCTAAGTAGGTCTTCCTCATCACTGGTATATACTTCACCACCAGATGACAAACGTTCGCGATTCTTCGCTAGACGAATACATCTTCTTCATCAGACGAATCTTGTGTTACTTTTGGTTTTATCATTTTGTCATCAAACAGGTTGTGTTTAACTGTTTATGCTGACTTTGAGACCACCCTTTTTTTTTCTTCGATAATTTAGATTAAGAGTTTTTTAGGAGTGTTCGTAGCAATAAAATTTCGACCGGCATACATTTTTAGACGAACTCATAACTGCCAAATCTACATCTGGACTTGCACTTTGAGGTTCAATTGCGACATATAAAATTGGAAATTCAGGGATAGTAAGAATGGAAGGCGATGTCGAGACATTTTCTGAAATAAGAGGGCTTTGGTTGTGTTGGTTTAATGGTTCATTTTCAGGACAGCGATTTTAACTCTAAAAAAATATAAATGCATTAACAAAATGTTGAAGAAACTTTGAAATAGTTTATGCATTAACTGAGAGAACAGTTGGGGTACACAGTTAGCCGATCATGTACACAATTAACCATGGCTAACTGTTGGACATATCGTTTTGGTTAATTGTGAACCACCCCCCTCACTACGGAGAAAAATAACCTCATTTTTTTACTATTGATTCTATTGGAACAACAAATGCATAAATAGAAGGCCAAAGAGCACACAAATAGCGTAGGGCAAATTAATGCAAGAAATTATTCAAATTTATTTGGCCAACAAACACAAATCGAAAAATACTTTTTTTTTTCTTGTTTTGCACACTGTTTCCACTATTCTTCCCGTCACACGTGTGTCGTACACGCGGTCTCACCGCATTTTGGGCGGTGCGGGGGGAATCATCGCCCGGCGTCTATGGCAAGCAGTGACGTGTTCTGATAACGTTTCGTTTTTTGATAAATTGGCTTGGTTAATTGTGTCCTACTGGCTAACTGTTGAACAGTTGACCCTATTTAGTTTTAAGTAAAACTTAGCGTTGTAACAAAGTAATTACCCAACTAGCATACGATAATATCGAAAATATTTTTTCATCACATAC
>SJJU01014760.1:0-10508 GCA_012932125.1 Conopomorpha cramerella
TAAAGGAAAATATAAACTGTAACATCAAATTACTAACTTGCACACCTAAAAAGCCAAAGTTATCATCAGAATTGCAATTAGAAGACCAAATCAGTAATTTTGTCGCTAAGTCAGTATTTTAGTTAGGTTAGGTTAGACTTTTTTGATGCACGTTTAAATACTATCCTTTTTTATTTAGTTTTTGACAACGCTATGTCATGCCTTGGGGAAAGTTGTCTGGTAAAATGGGCCGAGTTACTTCCTCCAGTTTCGCAAACGTTTTTGACTTGTCCATTGTCTTTCATTTCGTATTTCAGCTATAGTGACGCTTGTCTCTTGATGTTCTTTCCAAGTTTTAGTAGACGTGTGAATCGGTACATGCAGGTAGATATTTTCCAGTGGCGTGCACACCATATAGTCAAAAAGACACTGCCTACCTTAGTATTTTGGCTACCTGACCCATTTATTGCTAGACCTAGTTATTGCTAGATCTTTTTTTTGTTATACACACAACATACTAACGATGTCCTGTGTTTTGTGGATATTACAGTATATAGTAGATAGGATATTTTGTAAAGTTACCTATAAATAGGTGTCAATCCTTAGGGATTACTGCCTACCTTGTCGTAAAATTCAGTGCACGCCACTGATATTTTCCGTTAGAGGTTGATGATTTTGAGTTGTGAGTGAAAACACAGATGACTATTTTCAAGATTCAATTTAATTACAAGTTAAAATCAGTGTAAAAAAGGAAATATTTCACAGAAATTATTAACTTAAAAGTAGTAGGTATAGATAGGTATCTAAGAGCAAACACATCTAGATGTGCAAACCGCGTACCATCTCTGTCTCTTTCCCACCAAAATGTATGGAAAATGATGTACACACATCATGTCTCTATGTCTGTGTCTAGGAATCAAGAGCATTTTTAGCACTAAACAAATCTAATTTATTTAAATCAAATCTAATCTTCTGGATTGGTCTCCTACCTAATTCCCCATGCCTGTACCAATGACTTATCACCACATTTTGAATAAATTATGAATGAATTCAGTTTTTGTAAAATATATTCTTGATTGCAATCTTCTAAAATGTACTTGATCCCTAGACAATTTTGATGTGTGTACTTCTGGATCCAAACTGTCACTTGTACTTGTACTTGTACTACTAATTTGATAGTTCGGATCCAGATTTATTAATAATAATAATAACTGGGCCCATAACCTATAAATTAAACGCACTGTTCCTTCGAGACAGACTAAGTAAGTTTTTATTTCTTAAAAACACACTCCTTCATTCATTGTTTATAACTACAGACAATAGATGGAGCCACTGTCATTTCGATAACAATCAACAACCCTAATACGCAGTAAGGGACAGAAGCTATTAACTCTTACTCTCTAACATTGTCGTCTCGTTTTATTCTAAACGTCGGTTTATGATTGAACGTCAGTTTAGGATTACAAGTCTAGCGGTTTTTGGTCTGACGGTAGTTATAAATCTTAACATTAAAAACATACTATAAATTATGAAACCTTAATTCTGTACAGGCGGAACTAAATACAACAGGAAGTTATCGAACTGTAGTGCCAAAATCTTATTAGCCGTAGAACCGATGACCGCTGGGGAAAACGAGTTCTCGAGCGGAGACCGCGTCTCGGCAAACGGAGTGTAGGACGCCCTCAGGCAAGGTGGACTGACGATATACGCAAGATGGCTGCCGGAAGCTGGATGCGAGAAGCCGAAAACAGACCACAGTGGCGTGCAATTGGAGATGCCTATGTCCAGCAGTGGACAAGTATGGGCTGATGACGATGAGTTCCAAAATCTGCCACTGGATGGTATTAGAATAGCCAGCAGTTTTTTTTTTGTTGTTTTAAGAGCATGGCTCTACGGCTTGTTAGTTTTCTACCTATCGCTAATAAGCTATAAATTACACAGTTCTTCCTCGATTCTATCACAACAACCCAGACTCCTTCCAAACAGCTTTTTTTCTGTATCACTTCGAGTTGTTGAGGTTTTATAAGCGAAACTTTTATTACATCTTCGCAAACTATTTCGTGTGTGTGTTGCATGTCGCGTGACGGTCGGACGGCCTCATTTTTGAAGTCGTTTAAAAACAGATCACAGTGGCATGCAATTGGAGAAGCCTATGTCCAGCAGTGGACAAGTATGGGCTGATGATGATGATGATTATACGCATAGAAACGGTCAAATTGGTCCGTCGTATTATAAAATGCACTTTAGTCTCTGTACGGCATCTTAAGGCATTGCAATTTTATATTACTAATTTAAATTATCAAAATTTTAATTCATGTCACTCTACCAACATTGGTCTTTTAACATATAGTGAAGAGCGGTGACCCCAATACAAGCATATTGTTTTTGCTTAAAGGGGTCTCCTCATGACTGAGAGAATCTGTTATGTGGTTACAATAAAGAATAACTTAAGGCATCGAAACATTCCTAACCAAACCTTGTTTCTTATGTACATCCATGTGACCGATAAGATTGCTCCGTCTCAGGAACGACTTGCCGCAAACATCGCAATGAAATTTCCTCTCCCCGTCATGTTTCACCATATGCATCCTCAGTAGGTAGTTATCGAAAAACTTCTCCGAGCACACCGTACATTGCGCGTTCTTCTCCTTCAGGTGCGTGCGTCTCACGTGATCAACCATAAATGAATTCCTCGTAAACATTCTATCGCAATAAGTGCACTTATGGCCCGTATTATGCGCATCGATCATATGCTTCTGCCTGTGATACTGCGTCGAGAATTTATCACCGCACAGCGTGCATCCGAAATCTTTGACGTTGTGAATTTTCGTACGGTGTTTTGTCAGTGATGTCGACGTTTTGAATGTGAGCGGGCAAAGCGAGCACGCCAGCGCGTTTGTGTGGTAGTATCTGACATGGGCGCGCATGTTGGCCTGCTTCCTAAACGTCAGACCGCAGTAAGAACAGACGATATTGTTGTCAGAATGCTTGACGTTCATGTGTTTCAAAAGTATACCGAAATAGCGGAAAGTGTCTTCGGGACAGAGCGGACATGGTATGCTATTTTTTAATATTTTAAAAGACTGAAAGCATTCTTTTAAAGATTTATCGTAATCCGCATCGTGTTTATCAACAATATGATCGATAATGGTATTCAAATCGTCAGCGTTTTCGTTGCAAATTTTGCAAGACAAATTTGCAATGTCAATTTTCACCGACACGCGTTCGCCTTTGCAATTTTTCAACGCGCGGCATTTAATCTCGCATATCGGGTGCTGTGACGTCGTGTGCGTTATCATTTCGTTTGAATCTGTGTATTTCCTATCGCAGTAGAAGCACGAGAAGATATTTGAGAATTTAAACGGCACAGCTGTTGTCATATTTAATAACGTAGCGATGTTCCTTCGTATCTGTTTCAAATTATTTCTGTTATTTCTCTCAGCAGCAAAAACAGTTTTGGAATCGTCACCGTTAGCGTCCGTGTGTTTCATTTTACATTTACTCATATGCCTATCTAAACCTAAACGCGAATGAAACGCTCTCTTGCAATGCACGCACAATTTACTCTCATCGCTAGAATGAACCAATTTCACGTGTTTCTTCAATAAATATTTACCTATAAATGTGTCTGTACAATAATTACATTCGACAACATGATTGCTATCTTTATGTGACGATAAGTTAACTAGATTTTTAAATTTCACACCGCAAACCTCACACGTGTGACCGTCGATTTTGTGTCTATTCCTTATGTGAGCGACAAGCAAATTCTTCTTGTTAAACGTTAACCCACAATCGTTACATACGAACGCATTCTTCGGATGCACAGCGTTCATATGCACTACTAATTTACCGAAAAACGAAAACGCCTCATCGCATATAACACATCGAACACAATCCAAATTATACTCTTCAAAATCAATTTTTACACCACTGTCGTATTCCAGCTCATGTTTATCGACTAAATGACTCAATAAATTCGCCAATTTTTCAAAAACTTGATTGCAAAGTTTACATTTAACATTAGATATGTCAATTTTAATAGTTATGTTGCAAGATCGAATAGCTTTCAGCGCATAGTCATCTACGCGGCAATTCCCGTGGAAATTATCCGTGTGCAGCCTCAAATCTTTGTGGTTTTGGAATATTTCACCGCAAAAGAAACACAGGAGTCGCCCGTTCCATTTGAAAGGTAAAATCGTTGTGCTATTGAAGAGTAGCGCTAAGTTTAAACGCCGTTTGACCGTTGAGAAACGATCGTGGCTCGCGTTCGTTATAGCATCTGAAAGCAAAACGAACCTTGCTGTAGTTGAATTTTATCACACTAATGCTATTTGTAACGGATAAAGATTTAAGACTATTTCTAACGGGACTAGGGTTAGGGCATCTGCCTCTAGGAAGACGGTCGCGGGTCCGATTCCAGCCACGGGCATTAACTTTGACGTTTAATAACTCGACATTACGGGATGCATGCACGAAAAAGATGACGTCATAGTCCCGTTCCGCAAGCGAGAGAGCGGCACAAACGACAGAGAGGAGTGATCGGCTCAGTTCGATTTCTGGAACTGACTGTCGCTGTCTGAATCGCCGTGTACTGTGACAAGCAGGTTTTGGTTTTTTAAAAGCAATAATTTGATTATTGAAATATTGTTTCAAGTAATTTATTGAAGATGATTTAGTAACTTCGATAGCAATTTCGATAACAATATTTTTTCAAAACATTGTTTTTGTAGGGTAATACAATTAATTTTCCTTCCACTTTTTCTTTCTTTTTAAACACAGTGAACAAGCATCGATGGAGCACACTTGTTCAGAAGGTACCTATTCACCCCAGTGTTTTGAAGACCTTCAGACTGTACTGCGCAGGAAACACAGACTCCGGCAAGTCATTCCACATCATTGCCACTAGTAGGTACCTATATTTCCTAAAGACAAGTTACCTATACATGATTGTCAATCCTTGGGGATTACTGCCTACCTTGTAGTAAAAGCCAGTGCACGCCACTGGTCAACATAGGTAGTAAATAGTAGGAAATACGTAGTAACTACAGGTGGTACTTTTAACAGTGACATATTGCTTAGAAAGAGAAAGACTCAGGGCTTGCTGGTCTACACACATCAAAAGTGTCTAGGGATCAAGTACATTTTAGAAGATTGTAATCAGGAATATATTTTACAAAAACTGAATTCATTCATAATTTATTCAAAATGTGGTGATAAGTCATTGATACAGGCATGGGGAATTAGGTGAAAATGAAAAATGAAAAATAGTTTATTAAGCAAATTCAAAATTACAAGTTTGCTGGCCGCCCCTGTTAAGTAAAAACCTGTGTTAGGGGAGGCCGCTCTTTCATAGGTAGGTACAGAGTTGCTTAATTAAACATAAATTATAATACACCTAATACGTAAACAATAACACATTGATTTAACCACAAAGAAACTAAAATTCGACATGAGATTCACAGCTGCAGGCAAATATCATAGGCTGGTTTTTTGAAGTGGGTAGATATATAATAACCAAGACGAACGACCAAACGCAACGAAATGGTAGGATTAGGAATTAGGTAGGAGACCAATCCAGAAGATTAGATTTGATTTAAATAAATTAAGATATTTTTTAGAGCTAAAAATGTTCTTAACTCAATATTGTTCACGTTATTGACGTTCTCAAACCAGGGAACGTCGCAGCCGCCGCACTCCAGTCCACTCGTGAGCACGACGCATGCAACTGCGTCGAAACGTCGAGTGAAATAACAAAGGTAAGCTCGAGCTTGTCTTTGGTTATATTCGCGCCTATACACCCGGTGAACAATATTGAGTTATAATGTCTGTGCGCGTTTCATTAAAAAATGATCTAAAAATGTTCTTGATCCCTAGACACTTTTGATGTGTGTAGTTGTGTTTGATCCGACTTCATTTCGACAGAAAATATTCGAGTCAATCAATCAGTTAAATACGGCACAATTTTGCTGTGCGACGCGATATGCCCGCGCAGATTCTTCTTCCAGAGGAACTTTTTGCCGCAAACGTCACAGTGGAAGTTCCTCTCGCCCACGTGCTTCACCATGTGAGTTTTCAGCATAAAATCGTCGAAAAACCTCATGTTGCACACGTGACACTCCTTGTTCTTCTCCTTCAGGTGTGTCCTTCGAACGTGCGCGTGCATTGTCGAACTTTTAACGAACAGTCTCTCGCAAAACCCGCATTTTGCGCCCAAATCATGCGCGGCAAGCATATGCTTCTGCATCATGTACGGATTGTCGAACATTTCCGAGCATTTTCGGCATTTGGATATCTTGACACCGTGTGTTTTCGACATGTGATTTCTCAGCTTGTAGTTAGATGGGAACATTGTGTTGCATTCCACGCAGCTGTATGTGCGGTTCAGATGTTTAGTCGCCGTGTGAGTGCGCAGGCTCGCCTTGTCGCGGAACAAAACACCGCAGAAGGAACATATGCATGCGTTGTTAGGATGAATCTGATTTATGTGCTTCACAACGTTACCGAAGAAATTGTAAGTCGCGTCGCAATGAGGACACGTATAATTGTCTCTGACAAGTACAAAGCCTTCGACTCTGTTCATAGTGTATTCGTCTAATTCCACACTATGAATTGTCGTCAAATGATCAAATAGACATTGTAAATTGTTCAATTTCGAATTGCAATCGTTGCAGCGTAGATTTGTGATGTCTAATTTCATTAGCGTCTCCAATTTCGCTCTCAGCTTCATGCTTTTATGTTTCACGTCGCATACCGGATGTACAGTGTTCGTATGGTCACGCAAATCCTCGGGATACTGGAAATGTTCCGAGCAATAGAAGCAAACAAATTTACTAATGTATTTAAAAGGTATTGCTGATGACATGTTTATGATTTTTGCGACGCTTTCGCGCATTTTCGTCAACAACGGTTGTGTGTTCGACTCCTTGTAATTTGAAGCTTCCAAAGTGTTGATATTCATTTTCCTACAAGACTTCTTGTGTATTCGTAATTCTGTCTTGCATTGAAACCTAACTTTACATATTTCGCATTGATAAACCAACTTTAGATGCTGACAATTGAAATGATCGATCAATTTTGTGACGCATCGAAATTTCTGTGCGCATTCCACGCAAACTTTATCCTCGACATTGAACAATTTCGTTACATCCAGCAAATTAGAATCAAAACCCAATTCGTGTTTGTAATTCAAATGGTGCGCTACTTCTTTGAAATTATCAAATTTTTCAAAACAAACGCTACATTTTAATTTGGATACGTCTATATTTATATCCGCAAACTTTGTCTTTTCAACACCATTAAAATCACTAAAGCCTGCGCCATAATGCGAACGAAGATGAGATTGGAAATCTTCGTAATTACAGATTAACTTTCTACAGAGAAAACACTCAAATTGACCACGAAATGAGTTCCATTTAAACGGCACGACAGCCGTGTTTCTAATCAATATCTCCAGATTTTTCCATCTCACTTCTGTCTGAGGATATCCGGTCTCTTCTCGATGTTCATCTGAAAAGAGACCAGAATAATTTCTGTCACTCTCTGTTTGTTTTTACACGTCCCACTGCTGTTATTGTACAACAACAGTATCCTTAAGATTTTTATAGACCGGTGGGACTCCCCAATGCTGCAGCATTGGGTGCAGGTCCACGAATTATCCACCCAGGCGAATTAAATTAAATTATTTTATTACATTAGTATGTACTAACACTAATATACTATATTTTACGAAGCCCCCATTAAAACAAACGCAGGCAAACGAGCCCCTCTTCACAGGATATGTAGTTCTCATAATAAACATTTCAAATCTGTTGATATATTTTACGGTTCTAAAGCGCAACATAAGAGGCAAGTGTCAGCCCTTGCTGTACAACTTAATGCCTCCCAACTTATATAACAATTTTTTTATTTTCTTTTATTTCATGTATAGAATGTGTGTTAACTTTTTACTTTATTTTGTTCTCGTTTTATTTGTAAATGCTTTGTGTTATAATTTGTGTTCATATTGTAATCTTAATCTGTTTAAACTACAAACTTTAACTATGTGTCGTGTTATTTACTTTATAGATTGTAATTATTATATCTTGTAATTCGTTATATTATAATTTGTAAGCACTTGAAATGTCTTCGTGACGAACTCTCTAGGATGTAAGCTCACATTATATTAATTTTCTTGTAATCTACCTATATTTAAAGTTTATATCTGTTGTTTGTCCTTATGTAAATAAATAAATAAAATAAATAATATAAGTAAAAATAATGTTACTAACACAATATGGAATGATATAAGATCGTCTGTGGTCCAGTTCTGCCCTCCAAATCATAACAGCAATAAGTCGAGTTTTTGGCCAAATTGAGTTACATATATATTCGGAATCAGCAAAACGAGATCTATAATCGTCTCTTAGACACTTTTAACGTAAAATTTCAGGAAACCGTTTTTTCAGAAAGCATAAACGCAATAAGTAGGGTATTTTACCTTTAGTCCCCAACCATAAGTGCAATAACTCGAGTTATGGCAGCCTTACTTGTGGCACATCTTGTTATTTCATACAAAACCAAATCATAACCGCAATAAGTATGACTTATTGCGGTTATGATTTGTGTATCTATCAAGACACTTAGTTTTCTTTTCACATAACAGCAATAACTTTCATCATCATCAGCCCATACTTGTCCACTGCTGGACATAGGCCTCTCCAATTGCATGCCACTGTGATCTGTTTTCGGCTTCTCGCATCCAGCTTCTGCCAGCCATCTTGCGTATATCATCCAGTCCACCTTGCCTGAGGGCGTCCTACACTCCGTTTGCCGAGACGCGGTCTCCACTCGAGAACTCGTTTTCCCCAACGGTCATCGGTTCTACGGCAAATATGGCCGCCCACTGCCACTTCAGCTTGCTAAAACGATGAGCTATGTCGATGACTTTGGTTCTCTGTCGGATCACTTCATTTCTGATTCGATCCTTCAGAGAAACGCCGAGCATATTTTCCCTTTCCATAGCACGCTGTGCGACTTCGAGCTTGTGGGCCAGCCGTGCCGTCAGTGTCCACGTCTCAGCTCCGTATGTCATTACAGGTAGGACACACTGATTGAAGACCTTTGTCTTCAGGCACTGTGGGATCGCTGATGTTAGGACTCGACGTAACTTCCCAAATGCTGCCCAACCCAGCTGAATTCTTCTGTTTACCTCGTCCTCGAAGTTATTTCTACCCAACTGCAATGTCTGCCCAAGGTATACGTATTTTTTAACAACTTCGAGAACGGTGCCGTGTACTGAAATCGTTTCCGGTAGAACATGTTCATTGAACATGACCTTGGTTTTATCCAAGTTCATCCGTAGGCCGATCCGTAGAGAAGAATCAGCTAGGTCATTCAACATCAGTTGAAGGTCTTGCAGCGTTTCTGCCATGATGACGATGTCGTCTGCAAATCGCAAGTGAGAGATGTGTTCGCCATTGTTGTTGATGCCACGTCCTTTCCAATGCAGCGTCTTGAACATATCCTCCATTGCATTTGTGAACAATTTCGGGAAAATAACATCCCCTTGTCTCACTTCTCGATGCAATGGTATGGGACGTGTCTGCTGATTTTGTACTTGGACGGACATGGTGGCAGCCTCGTAGAGGCATCTTATCACTTTGATGTATCGCCAGTCAACTTGGCAACGCTGCAGAGACTCCAGAACGGACCAGATCTCAACCGAGTCAAAGGTCTTCTCATAGTCCACTGTGTGGATGTGGTATATGGTGCCATAACCGCTCCGAAATCCAGCCTGCTCCGGAGGTTGAAATTCGTCGAGTCTTGGCGCAAGACGGTTTGTGATCACTCTTGAAAACAGCTTGTAGACGTGGCTTAGAAGAGAAATGGATCGATAGTTCTTCAACAGGGTTTTATCTCCCTTTTCGAAGAACAGGACGACCACACTTCTACTCCACGCCTCCGGAGTTCTCCCTTCTCGCAATAGAACTGTTAAAGGCTGGAGGTAAACCGATATTAAGGGAGCTCCAAAAGCTTTTTAACGCTGTCCTTTTCGAAGGGAGAACTCCGGAGGCGTGGAGTAGAAGTGTGGTCGTCCTGTTCTTCAAAAAGGGAGACAAAACCCTGTTGAAGAACTATCGACCCACTTCACTTCTAAGCCACGTCTACAAGCTGTTCTCAAGAGTGATCAAACCAACAAACCGTCTTGTGCGAAGACTCGTCGAATTTCAACCTCCGGAACAGGCTGGATTTCGGAGCGGTTGTGGCACCATAGACCACGTCCACACAGTGCGGCAGATCATAGAGAAAACTGAAGAATATAATCTGCCCCTGTGTCTAGTATTCGTGGACTATGAGAAGGCCTTTGACTCGGTTGAGATCTGCTCCGTTCTGGAGTCTCTGCAGCGTTGCCAAGTTGACTGGCGATACATCCAAGTGATAAGATGCCTCTACGAGGCTGCCACTATGTCCGTCCAAGTACAAAATCAGCAGACAAGTCCCATACCATTGCATCGTGGAGTGAGATAAGGGGATGTTATTTCCCCGAA
>SJJU01014763.1:0-12496 GCA_012932125.1 Conopomorpha cramerella
GGATGCATCACATAATATCCGTTATTCATACTGTGTCGATAACATTGATAAAAATAACATAAATAAATACAACTTGACGAATTCTGGTTGAAACGTATTCTATTTTAATTAACAGTCACATCTACTGTAAAACGAGTACATGTGAAAAACATCGACTCGTAAAAGTCCATATATGACAGAGCCACTAGTTTCTTCATCACGTCGCACAAACAAAAGAACAAGAACTATAAGGTCGTATGTTTTTAATCGCTCTTAACCGTTGTCGAGGCACGAAGTCTCCACCCCAATTACGTTTCAATATCGCTTTGACGATCGTTAACAATCTCTATCACTGAGATGGTGCGCTCGACAATGTCACCGAATTATGCCCATCACGATCACTGACGACGCTTCCATTCCACCAACGGGATCATAGTTGTCCGCGCTTGATTGTATCGGCTTCACGGAGCAGACAATCTAAGGGATCGACCGTTGATAACAGAGCTTCCCTGTGAAATCATTTGCATCATGTTGAGGGTCAAGGTACAGTTGTTTAGTGCGGCCGGTGTGTCCGCAGATGAACAAACAGGCCCGGAGGCAGCCATCTTGGCACAGCAGTGAGACGTCACTATCTTTATTGGATGGACTTATCGCAATCTGGTCGATGCAATGCGGATGTGGACAGATTATAGCAAGGCTATGATGACTGCAAACACTTTCCTTATTGGTTTTCTTTGTATAAAAAAATTACGTTAAATGGAATAACTGGCCTTAACGAATGGCTACAGGCAAGCAAGTTTATAGGTTGTTAAACAGTGTTTGGATATTGATTATAATCTTTATTAAATCCCACTTTACATTGGGCGCCCCACAATATCTTCTTCAAACAACCGTCAATCAAAGGTAACCCGACCGATTGTTTGGACAAGCCGGTGTCATTAGTTAGAGAAACTTCACTGTCTGGTTTAGTTACCTACCTCCTTTAGAGTCCTTTACATTAAGGAAACATTTGGTACACCAAGTGAAGGCAATTTGTCGATTTACTTTGTTCAAGTTTGTGTCTAACGTAAGTTTAACCTTAATGATGTCTCCGCTATTGGGACTGCGGCATTTTCCTGTGTTCCGTTTACTTTCAAATAGTTTACGTAATTTCCTACGGTGTACAGTCCAGTTTGTTGTTCGGAAGAGTTGATTATTTATTGGAAAAAAAAATAACACAACACGCAGTACCCTTAGTCCCATTTCGTAGCTGGATTTGGCAGCTGGCTACAGTACGGGAAAGAATATCATCATCAGCCCATACTTGTCCACTCCTGGTCATAGGCCTCTCCAATTGCACGCCACTGTACTGTTTTCGACTTCTCGCATCCAGCTTCTGCCAGCCATCTTGCGTATATCATCAGTCCACCTTGTCTGAGGGCGTCCTACACTCCGTTTGCCAAGACGATATAATATAATACATATTTCTGTAGGTAATTAGCACATAGTCAGCTTCCAAATTCTATTCTTTCCCGTGCTATAGCCAGCTACCTATAGGACCAAAGCAACGTCTATGTATATAGGTAAACATAAAGGTAGCTGGCTACAGCTTGCAGCAGCAGTAGCTTGTTTACCGAAACAACGCAACGAAGTAATTTTCTTAGACAATAAAAGCAAAAGGATCGTTTTTCTTTAAAAAATCCTTTCATTGCCATCTTGTTAAATAATAAGCTGTATGAAAAATGCCTGTGGTCTAGTGGTCCTTGGGAACTAGCGGACTCTTGATCTTCGATCTTGCAATGGGATGTTGTGTGTTTGAAACGTGCTTTTCTAGACGTGTACCAATGGATTTCAATTTCAGAGCCTATGTACACTACGCAATATTCACACAAAGTGATGTAAACCACATAATACAAGGTATTTGAACCCTATAATGGCGACGGTGGACCGTGGATCTTTTCTTAGTAAATGCCTCTGGCTACTCCGGTTTTGGACGCTAAGACGTAAAATGATTATATTTATAAATAACCTGCGCACTGTACAAACGTTGTTTGCTAATATACATTACTAACAAAATATTATTTGCCATTATATACGTTATAAAACTCGTCACTCTCTTTATCAAAGAAAACTGCATCAAACTTCGTGACAGACACACAAAAACATAGGGACAGACAGTAGGAGGTGACATTGTTTTATACTATGTAATGAGCTTGTTTTTTAATTTTCTTACAGTATTCCACTGTACAATCATCGAGTGATTTACTTAGATAGCTACTATTATCCCTAACGAGAAGAACAGAACCTTTGGGGGCATTTGGCCTTCTAAATCACTTTTAGCCTAATAGTTGGGATTTAGACGGATAAATAGAAAGGTTATCGGTCATTGTAGGCGTCCGGTCTATCTATCCCCTAATAAATTAATCGATACTTATATTATAAATGCGAAAGTAAATGCCTGTCTGTCTCGCTTTCACGTCAAAACTACTGAACCGATTTGAATTAAATATATTTATAAATAGTTAACAGCCTGAGGACGGACATACGGACTGGCTACTTATTAGTTGGAAAAAAACCTATATTAGTAAAACAATGTTTGCCGGGTCAGATAGTTAACTATATATCCCGCATATTAATTTGCTTGTATCTTTTGGTCCTTGTGTTGAAAAATAACCTTAAAGTCAGTATTTTCTCACAATAAACCAAATTATGTGTTTTAAAGTTCATTGAAAGTACTCTGTGATAAAATGCTGTTATCAATAAAATTATTTCAATTATTTTATACATTTATACTTACAGACACAGTACTTACAGAATAAATAAGCGTTTTCAATTAACTGTTACAATTCCAATTTAAATGTTATGGGTACAATATTAAAGTTCATACCTGCATATTTGTTTAAGTAGAAAATAATGTAACGCAAAAGCAGGAGAACATTTCCGAGCTGCAAATAAATAATAATCAGTGACAAGTAAAATACACAGAAATTAATTTACTCACTATCCATACATTTAATATATCAAATGGGCAGGTTCCTGCGATCTTAATTCTACAGTCGACGTCCACAGACAACTCACGCCGACCAACCCTACTATGGACCGTTTGAGAAACAGCAATGTATACAAAATGAAGTTCTCTAAGTATTCACTCTGTGTCACTGGAGTTGCTACGACAGTACTAAAGGCCGTCAGGGTTCCGCAGGCAAATGCTTATTTATAGCTCAGTCACAATGAACTTGTCCCGCGGTCGATTCGTTTTCAGGCATTAGTCTAGTGAAACCGCCATATAAATGGTTGGAGTGACGTGAGCCGTTTCATCGTACATTTATAATGAAACAACAGGTCAAGTCGGCTGGCATTGTTTCGTATTACTGGCGATGACTGTACAGACCTTTTGTGCAGCAGTGTGGCTGCGGGAATCGAGTGATAGCTCTATGTCTGACATAAGGCCGCTTCCGGGGGGCGGGGCGCTGTAAGCTTTTCGGGGCTTTGCTGAGCCTGCATAGCTATCTCGTTTTTACCCAATACATCACTATTATCAGTTGCGGTCGCTTTTAAGCAATCAATATTAATCTTTTTGAATATCACGAGGGCGGAAATTTATATAATGAGCTTTTCACCTTATTACGGGTTGCTACAGTTTAAAATCAACTGTAGTAGACATTTTTCTGATGTGTTAAATGTTTTAATAATATTAATGGCTGGTTGTGTACATTTACTACACTGCGTAGACAACGACTACGGCGTAGACATTGCTACGTTTTTTTCGTAGTGTTTTATTTGTAACCCAATTATATAAAAATTGTAGTCCGCTTAGTGGTAACCACTTTGACCTTGTTTCGTTTCCTACTGTGTCATCCATATTTAGTGTCAGTTAACATTAAGTTAGCCAGTGTGGCGTGCCGACAGTGATGAGTCTACGTTTCTAATTCAGCCAATAACTTAGTCTGTCCGACTGAACCAACTACAACAGTCTATTACGTTCACAATGATTCCATTAAGTAACGTTTCTTTGTTAGAATGTTGCTGGCAAATTGAAAGGGTGGAGTCCTTTTACTTCTAATTACATCGGCGGTATTGGTTGCACCTGGGGCGTGAACGACTGTGGTGGTGGCGCGAGGGCGTTGTGGACGCGGCTTGCGTCAAATTGTAGCACACCGGCCACATGCAGCATAACACAGTTAGCTCACTCCATACAACACGAGAGTCTACGTACCTTGACCTACGGTAAGATGTTGGGGGATTTAACTGTTGGTCTGTGACTGTGGACGGCCGGTCGGCGTAATGGGAGCATTACATGCTAGCTTCTGAACACAAAAGGCTGTGGCGCAAATGATACCGCGGTCTTAGGTTTTTAAACGGACATCGGGTGTGTCCTGAACGAAAAAAAAGATAGAGCTGTATCTGGAATCAGTGGATTGGTTTCATTGAGGGAAAATGTACCGACTAGTCAAAGGATCTGTTCATTTACTCACTGGATTTTTTAAATATTGTTTGATAAATAGTAGATATATGATGTATATTTTTTTATGTACTTATCTTATAGGATACTTTAATCATTATTTTGTATTGAAATATTATGATAAAGGCACTTTCTTACCTATCGCCCCAATTCTACCTCACGTAAGTACTTTATTGACTCACTAAAATAATCTTGAGATTACCTCTACGCCATCTTTTACGACATGTTTTGTTGACACATTATATTAATCAACTAGTGGACTTCATTTACAACTAATATGTGAGCCAACCGGAGGCAATTTACTGGCCAAATATTTATTTTAATAGCTGTTCGCCTACTGGTTAGGTAAATACATACACATCTTCCAAATCGGACGTTTAAAATGCCGTAAACAACAAAGATACTGTCAAAAACGTTAATTTGTTGAATTTGTCAAAAAAAATAATTCACGAATAACTAAAGTCGCTACTACGACCAAAGATTTACGAAAATGTATTAAAGTTTTATATAAACTATTTCGTAAATCCAAGCGTCAGTCATAATTGAGTGCATATTAATTAGTCTTAGCTAGAAGTGATCCCCAAACCTTTGGAATTACACTATTTGGTTTACTTTGCTCAAAGCCGATCACTGCGCCTCGGGCGAGGCGGGCCAGATGTTCTCGGCTTGCGGACTTTGATTGTTCAAATCTGACCGGACAATATCCAGATTTATATAGACAGTGTATAAGCAAATGCCCTGAAGTCATATCCGATGGGTTATGAAGTCTTGGATAGAGAATGTTGCGGAAATTCGAAAATTTCGTACGTAACGTATGTAGTTGACATACTTTATAAAAGTACATTGTTATATTTATTTTACAGAAGCACTGTATCTACGGTCCACTGAAGCTAAACTACAATGTCTTGTGAATATACAAAAATGTGTGCAGGTGTAGGGTAAAAATATTTAATATTGACATGGTTTCTTTTTACCGGCGTTTCGTTTTGGCGGCGTCTGTGGTTCAGTTGGTCGGATACTTGACTTGTAACCGGGAGGTCCCGGGTTCGAGTCCGGCTACTGGACGTGTACCAATGGGACTCTTTTTCAGAGCCTATGTACGCAACGCAACGCTCGTACGGTGAAGGACAACATCGTGATGAAACCCGCAAACCACAAGGTGTGTGAACCCTATAACGGCGATGGGCTCACCGCCGTCACGTTTGGATAAATACGCTTGGCGAACCGAGGGCATTTGCTTTCAGCAAGTGGCTCTTCTTACCCCGCTTTGGGATTGAAAGGCGTGAAGTGTATTTATTATTTTTATTTTTTCTTTTTACAATAGTTTTTTTTTGTCAATGATGCGTTGAATTATGCGTATGGAATGTACAAAGAGCATGATACATAATTATGTCGCCAGCCCAACTTTTTCCGTCGTGCGGTTCGTAAGAAGCAACCGAAAGATCTCTCAAGAGGACAGGCAGTCAGCTTTCTGTGAGTCAAACCACAACACTACTGTGATTATTGGCATTTCCTCACAAATTATCATGGAAATCATTGGAGGAGACCCTCGTTCAGTAGAAGACATCATGTGGCTGATGATGGTACAAAGAGTGACAAAAAATTGTAATTTATTTTCTTGAACTTTACGCTTGTTCATAGTGATTAAAAAAAAACAAAAACTTGAGAAATGTGTTACTGTATGAAATAGTAACAATTACAAGTATTTACCTGTATATACATACATACTTATAAAGCGGGAGCCGTATATATAAAACACACAACCAATACTCACATAACTCTGTATCTGAAATCGAACTCATGACCCCTGTCCAATCGATTAACGTAGTTACTACTGGTCAAAATTAGCCGCCAGATTTAGTTTTTACTAGTTTACTCAACAGACGTTGTCCTGTCTTGTCTATTAATATGAATATTAAATTAGTATAATCTCCAGGGTGGTCTGTGCCCAGCAGTGGACGTCACGAAATATAAACTATTTTATCTCTCAAATTGGACGAAATTACATATAAATGCCAACTTTTGTGAATATCGGTAGCCTTGGTGAATAGTTCATTCGGAACAATCAACATCATGACACTGGATTTAAGATATTATTGAATCCTAGAGGGTTATTCCCTTACGACCATATTTGGATTTCGTTATATCTCAATTTGTTTTTTTTATCTAGAACTTCATAGATCACAAATATACTAATAATAAATTATATGTATCTACTTAAATTATTACGTAAGTAAATAATATAATTAATTTACATAACATTTAAGGTAATAATAATGTAAACATAGAGACAGGAAACCCTCTCAGCCTTAATTACGTGTATATAGGCAAATATACATATGCGGGTTCCCGAATTTATTTCAAACGAGAACGCCACGAAGCGCGATTGAGCAAACAATCGATAAAATTGCGAATCAATCTAGCAAGGATACTTCGTTTTCACTGATTTGGGTAGCGGTCAAAGGGACCTATAGGTCAAAGTAATTGTATTAGGACTCGGCAAACACTGGGAGATGCTAATTTGGCACAATCAGGCGCGGTTGATCGCACGCACATACGACGAGAAACATCTGTCACACCGACCAGGGTAAGCTGATCCTTATGTACTTGGCAATTACCTTCATTCGCAGCCCAGTTTAACCTTGTACTGTAGGATTCCGTGTGTCCAAACACGATGTTCACAATCAGACTTTACATGGTGCTTATGTCAAGGCGATAGCAGTGAGCATGAACCCGCGTGGACTATCAGGTTGAAAGGTTATACTCGCATAGAGGATACTAGCATATCGCCACGGTCAATTAATACGCAGTCGTCACTACACTACGAACATGTAATTGCCACTTGGGATCTGAACGCGACTATGACACGTTGTTACAGTTCAAGACCCTCCGAGTATGATAATTAATCGCCACTCGAGCGATATAATTGCGAATCCCACTTGCACACAAGACAAATCCTAATCCTATATACTAATACGATCGATAATTATACCAAAGGGCTCGGCTGTAGTGTGCAAATTTGGATGTACCTAATTAGATTGATGATCTTTTTGCGGATTAATACACAAAGGACTAACCGCGGCATCTCGGCGAGGTCGGCGTCTAATAGACAAATACAAGCTTTGATTGATGGATGAGTAGAACCCAAGAGGAATAAATTGATAAAGGAAATAATACGGATTTATAAAAATGTATACGGGAAAATTCAGTGAATTTATATCTATGAGTACTGAACTTTCTTTTAGATTTAGTCGGGTTACTTCGTCCAGAAACACTAGGATTTATTAGTTTTTATTTTGATTACTCTTATATTTATTAGGAAAATATATTTTATACGGTATGGAATTGACCATATTAAACTATGAAAATAACGCCGAGAACGAACAATCTTGAAGTGTCTAAAATAATGATTTGTTTGTATGAACGTTCTAATATGACTTCAAACTTACGACCTATATCATTAAGAAGCTATATTGGCGAATACCCTTAGGAGCGTCAAGCAAAACCGCGAGATGCAGCTAGTATTATTTTATTATGCTCGTACGTGAATAATAAGAGGACCTTCAACATTTCACAAGCCAGCGCTGGATTCAAGAAGCGTAGGTACTCACATACTTATCTCGTGCTTTGCATAATTCAATACAGGCTTATTTGTCCAATAATTCCAGAAATTCCCCTCAATACTAACAAAGGATTCTCGGGCACATTCAAATACTTATATATGAAATATGTTGACCGCATTAAAAGGAGAAAGAGGAATTTTTCCCTATATCGGTCGGTCGTTGGTAAGGAAGGTGTATCGATCGATCGCGAGGCGAAGGGGCGATTTGGTGACCTGTTCGGAGATAATAAAAAAGTTGAACATAAGTTCCTGCCCCGCGAGCTGGGTTGTTGAAGATACCCTTATAAAGGTTAAATATATATGTGTATAATAAAGGTTATATTGATTCACGACAGATATTTGGCGTTCCATAGAACGTGGTGTACAATGTTTTTTTTTCATATCATAATTTCGTTTTCTGCCTAAGAATGTCTTTGTTGCTTTTTTTCTCTTGTTTTTGTCATAAAATGATATTTTATAAAGAAATACTTGTGATGTACGTAACCGATAAAGCTACGTTAGTATTGTAATAAAGTTACCTAAATATAACAAGGTTGATGGCCATATACATCGATACAGAGCTACAAAGATATTTTGACGTGTAGCTAAAAAGTTTGGCATCCAGTTTAAGCCCATCGTCTAGTTTTATGGGTAATGCTCGTTCATCACAATATAGGTGTTAATAAAGCACCAGAAATAAGCCAAGAAACAGCACTCACGCGCCAAAAGATCCATGGCGGGTCGGACTGTGCCTAGGAAAATTATGATAATGTCAAAGAAATACCACATATTACTTCATTCGATGTATGGTACAATTATTTTATTGCCTTAATTGTCAAGTACACTGTACTACGCAAGAGTTGGTTTTACTAGATATTTGCGCCCCTGAACTATGGTCCAAAGTAGTTGCTGCAAAATCTTCGTGTGACTACTAAAGCTATACGCATCTAGTACATTGCCGAACTCTTTCAAGCGAATAATCATTAACACAGCACGGATCACGAAATGTACGCTGTGTACCAACAGATGTCCTTTAGTGTCCCCCGCCTTGAGCCCCGAGATTATGTATTTTGTTCGGATGTCGGAAAGCAATGTAAAGCAATTTGTGGATTTACTCAGTTACTTGTTTTTCTTGAGGAAGTTTGTTTTTGTCGCCTGCTTTAATAGACTTTCAAGTACACTTAATCCAAACGAGCTGTTCGACCTATTATTCAAAAGAGATATCTCCTAATTGAGTTTTTCTTTTGTTTCAGGTAATGAAATCGCTTCTGATTCGTCTTTGCTGCTGTCAACGGTTTTCATAATTACTTTCGGGATCTTTGATTTTGGCCTAAACAAAATTATACAATTTATATTTTAAACAAGTTCCCCCAGAGCGAGTAAATAGATAAGTCAGGTGATCGTAATCAAGTGACAGAGAGTGCACTGCAAGCACGTTTTTTTACACGCCGCATTTACCACTACCGTAAAATCCTATGCTAAAACCAATAAAATCTCTCTTTTAGCATAGAGGCAATTACGACTCTGACAAGGACTCTTCATCGGCATCATTGATCGGGGACTCCTTTTAAAAGTGCTGACTAAAATAGGTGACAATACGCCGCGGTACAAGCTACAATCAGCCCCCCGGGTTTTTAAAATCCATTACGTAACTGAATGCACTTTATCACATGATATCGCTCGATCCATCGCGTCGCAGGGTACGAAATTTCAGATTTTTTGCACAGCACTTTGCACTGACCGTCATGAAAGCGCACAATGTGAAAATTGGATTATGTAGCCAAACGATGTGACATTGTCTCTGTGAACTAGTTTCATTCTTTAAAAACATCGATTCTGTTTAAACAAAAACGTTCACGTAACGTCCCCACTACAAAGAGTCGGAGCGAGATCGAAAAGTTTAATCTCAACGAAACTTCAGTGCGATATTAGTCGTAAGCGCTAATTAAGTAAGTAGTTTGAGTGTGTGTTCCCGAAGCAACAGACTGCGCTATATGCTTAAACTTAAGTCCTAAAATCGAACACACACGTTCTTAAGTGGCATTCGCAACAACATGAGACAAAGCAAGTACGGGAATGCGCGTGTAGCGTGAATTTGTCGCCCCGCCGCCGCCACGCCGCCGCCGCGCCGCCGCCTCGCCACGCCGCTCCGCCTCGCCGCCGCCCCTATCAGGACTTGGCGCGGAATACCGACGCGACACCGGAATGTCACGACTTTACTTAATTAAATTCTATTGTAAAGCGCCAAAGATAAATAACACTTCCCGTTAGAGCGCTTTTAAAGTAACTACTCTATCTTTGTCCCGAATTGGAATCCTTTATTGCCGCGAAACAAAACTACCAGTTTTCGAAACAGTAAACAGCTATTCGCAACCGGCGAGCGTTTTTAGGTACCTTGCCGGAGCTTAACTAAACGCCGGAATCGAAATAAAAGAGTTCGGTAGAATCTCGTTATGTTAAAGAGGCAGTTTAAGGGGGGGCAACAATTCGGGGCGCGGTGGCATTCTTTGGTTTGCGCGAGGCCGTATAGAACCACAGCACGTTCGCCAATAATGCGCTGCCGATAAATGATTATTGCAAAGGAAAAACCGTCGCGGCGTTTCGGCCTCCGCGGTTGAGTGCCCCTAGCAGAGATGAGGAAGTAAGTGCCCCTCGGCTTTAGCGCGCCGAATCAAATAATAAGCCAGTTCGTCGAGGTATTGTAATAATGTGAAATTTTCTGTTATGAAAATTGCGGTAGAGGAAAAGACTGTGATTGCGTCACCCCAAGTCTAACTCCAAATAAAGTACAGTAACGACAACAATTAGACTGTCTACATTTTAAAGATCTTCCTACAAAATGTTTACTAATAAAACATGAATACCAAGTCTATTCTTTTACAATGACATCGGAGTATCCATCGATCCAAGAATAATACTTGCAGCCAATTAGTACCAATGGGAAAGAAACTCGTGAACTAATAGCGCTACTTCCACTTGACTCAAAAAAGCACGATTGGTTAGTGAATTGTCACTACAAGTTCGTTTGACAAATTACCTCACTTTCATTGGCTAATTCAGGTCAAGCGTATCAAACGCCATCTGCATTCATAAATCTTTTCATACATGATCTCCGGTTTCGAGTACTTTACTAGCTATCTTCCACCAGGATATCCCCAATATGCAATATGGTCCATGTATCTCACCCGGCCCCTTACATAACCCATATAAATTATTTCGTTAATCGACTTTCATCCATGCTCACCATATGCTCAAACCGCCGATGCATGCCCTGTGTATTGAATCCAAGAAATAAATTTAAAGCCAAACGTGTCAAAGTGTGACCGTATTACGAGTGGTTCCTTCGCAGGCACTCAGTACGTGAATATTGGCAAGTGAGACTGTGCCCTCGGTAACGTACTGTACATATCCCCCTCATGCAAATTGGCGGCCCCTTATGAGACAATAACGAATTCCATGTTTACGGGCGCGGTACCGGCCCAACGCTCTATATTCTAGGTACCCAGGCTGTTTTCATTTGTGGAACTTTTTTTATGATTCACGTCAAACGCTCGCGCAAATTACCCTACCCGAAGATAACAGGTTGAACGTCCTTGTCAGATGTTTGCGGGATACTCGTAAATATGTGGAGTGTTTTAGTGCATCGTTTGACAAAATTACTGGGGCCTACACGGAGTGCTACACTAGGTGCCCGGCTACAGTGAACACATGGTGTTCGTTTGTGGGTAGTGGTCGGGAGAAAGACTCTGCATAGAAATAGTCAAGGACTATCGAAAAACGTCGTATGTTCATCGCTCCAGCAGTTCTATACTGTATAATTTGTGGAATTTGTTAAATGTATACTGTAATTGCTATTAAAAATTACATACGGAATTACTTTCATAAGGTTCAATATTTTATGCACAATGTTTTTACGAGTAAGGTCATAGTTTGTCATAATACATCATCCACTACTGTACATAAACCTCCCTAACGGGTTATCATACTGCACACATAATTACATTTACATATTATGTAAATGTCTAAAGTATGTATGAAAATGTCTAATGATAAAAATACCTTGGAACATATCATTCATGGTCACCGTTCACCAATCCCTTACTAGATTAACAGTATACTATAGATGCCAGAGACTGAGGTAATTACCTTACTTATATTGTATTAGCGGGGATGGCCTCACCACCTATCACTTGGGTGCCTTACGGTTAGATGTGGGTAGTTATTAATGATAGCTAAGCCAGTTAGCTAATACCCTCAAGGGATAACAGATGTGACAATGTTATAAGTACTTTTGAATCCGGGATATTTACAGAAGTGAAATGTTGACCACACACAAATCTAACAACGATAAGTACTTAAATATATATTTTATATTAACTACATACATAGAATATTATCCGCGTCCACCGCTGCCTATAACGTTACATTCCATCTCAATGAGCCGAAATGAAGAATAACAAATGCCCAAAAGTTCA
>SJJU01014798.1:0-11779 GCA_012932125.1 Conopomorpha cramerella
ACGCCTGATGATTTTGAAAGGACTGTGGCATTTAATTGAATAAAATCGTTCGGTGGTTATGCATGTAATTCCTTACGTTAGTGTATTTTCTATACATTTGGCAATCATAGGCATGCTTAGACCGAACACGAAGGCGTACCTAATAGCAATTAGGTATCCAGTAAATTGTTTTGGATTACAACACTGAATCTTGCATTACTCTTTACTTAGCGTTATATCGGCAACGAAGCGTGGTTTACTTACGTTATATTTACTTACATACTTTGTACATCTAGTACTTGCCTATATGTAGGTAAGACTAAATACCTAACTATGAAAATAATAGTCCATACATACTGAGTGTAAAAGGACCCCGAGCAATGGTCTTAGAAACGTTGTTGGGCTCGTCATATGAACAACTTTTACTATGGCGACAATGCGGGGAAACGCAAAAAAAATTTCTTCTCCATACAAAATAGACAAATATTTGCCTCGAGAGATGACATTTTGTATGGGAAATATTTTTTTTTAAATTCCCCAAATTGTCGTCATAGTAAAAGTTGTTAATATTGACGAACATCACAATGTTTTTAAGTTCACACCTTTCATTGCTCGGGGTGCTTTTACACAAGCTGATTTCGGGGCCATGATTTTTTTTTAAATTATAGCATTTCCAACAGTATAGTTATTTTTGTGAATGAGACATTTTAAATTTATTTAAATGTATCCTTTCGACATTTACAACAACATTTATGGGCACACGAATATTTATAACGAAAAAAAAAAATTTTATTAAGGAAAAGAAGTAAACCATTAAAATCGATATAATTTACTTACAACCTTTGGGAATTAATTAACCCTTCTGCGGACACATTCCGCCTGTCGACGTGATAGTAATTAAACTTCTATAGTCTTAAGACGAGTTTCGGCGAAAGTGTTTGGTATTTTATATCAATTATCGATATGGTTTTCTTACAAAAGTTTCCGGTTATTACTAACAAGGATCCACTAATACTAGCATAAAAATCCATGTAATAAATGATGGTCGTCAAATTAACATATTGAATATAAATGTAAGTAGATATCGCTATCGGTCTACCTAAAAGATAAAATAGTATCAAGTGAGCTTATCCTTAATTCTAACCTACCAACCTAGTTAGTCGTCACAAAGTCTAGTATTTTGTTTATGAAATGTAATTCATATTATATAGTACTTCCGATTACTTTATCTAGAAAGTAAACGATAACTAATCTTGCTGGATTACCGCCATATCGATAACTGTTATCTAAGACACTTCTGGACACTTATCTAAAAAGGAAAAAAAAAAACGAAACAATTTCACCGGCCAGTGCGCAATTTGTACCCATTTCTTTTTTTTTCTTTGGAATTAGTAACTAAACTCATTCGATCGTTTAAAATCATTGCGCAAGATGGCTGCCCGTTTCCGGATACAAGCAGTGATGAGCATTGCGCGCCAATTTTTGCAATTTATTTGTTATTTATTGTTCCTGTCTTACACTTATATACTTACAAAAACTTTAATTGGTTACCACTGGATTTTTAACTAGACATTACAAAATAAGGATATCTTAAAAAAAAAACTTATTGCAATTGGTACGCGTGATAGTCGAGTGAATTTTGTCGAATAACTTAACATGTACCTACTTATGTTAGCAATAAAAAGGTAATAAAATAAGCCAAAAGTGTAGGCTTCTAAGAGGAACCTTTTATATTTTACTACCAAAACTATATAACTATAACGGAACGGGACCAAACCAGAATAGTACTTCGAAATAATCACATACTTGAGTAGTAAATAAATAAATACGGCACTTCACTATACTTCATATAAATAATAAGCCTTTTGATCCCAAAGCGGGTTAGGCAGAGACACTTGCAAAGCACGGTATGCCCACGGTTCACCAAGCGTAATAGGAAAGTGACATAAACAACCGCAAACGCGTAATCAAAACAGGAATTGACACATTTTTTTAAATCGAAACTCAAATTTGGAAGACGTCAACTCAATTAATCTAATTTGATTTTTATTTCGTGTTTTTATCACCTCCTCAGAATTCTCGTTAGCGACTCTGTACTAATAGAAATATCAACTACCTAAGTTTTTCCTGCAATTGGAAATTCCTGCAAAACAAGACAACAGCTTTAACATGGGAAGTGCAAACAAACACTGTATCTGATGACTATCTCTTACATTAATTAGTGTAGCACTACCAGTTTAAATGTATCTTCGCGTTGTATGCAACATCATACAGCATTGAAACTTCTTAATTCCCTATGTTTACACCGCCGATTGTTCAGAAACAACACTACGCCATCTCAAGAACGAACATAAGATGATATCTATTTCAGAAGATTTTCTTTGGTATAGTGGTTCAAAGATTTCTGGTTTGCAAAAACTTGGCTTAAAATTTCGCTTTCCACACTTTCCTTGCTTCAATTGTTTGCAGTCGATCGATTAATCTCACATTTCTAGGCCGTTCGTTTCGTTGAATTATGAAACGAATCGCCTAGGTAATAGGGTTGATGCTGGTTGCGCAAGAGATGTGTTGAGTGCTGGTAGAAGTTGGATGAATTGCGGTGAAAATTGTGATTGTATTTGTTTTTTTTTTTGTGGTTCAAACATTTTCCTCGTAACCTTTACTTGATTGTGACAGTAGTACAATAGCAGATACTTGATTTGAGGAACCTAGCATACCATAAGGTGTGTGAGGTCTGTAACCACGATGGGGTCATTACAATGTTGCGCAAGGTTTTTTTTTCAGGATTCCTTTCTTTGTTTCCTATAAACATTCGAATAAGAATATCTTTATTTCACTGTCTTGATAAGATAAACATATCCTGGATTGCAAGTAAACAAGCCGTGCCACTTTGATTCGAAAGCCTAGGTCAAATAATAAAAACAAAAACGTTCAGCACGATTTTGCATGATCTTCATCAGAACCGGGATCCGTTTTTGTGTAAGAACTTTTAGGGCTCCATCGCGCTCCCCAATCAGATCGCGTGCGCGCGACGCTAAAACGCGTTGGTTTAGCGTAAGATTTACCCATGTAAACGAAGAAAAGTATAGTAAGAAAAAGAGAAACAAAAACGTTTTTGTATCGCAAACATGAGAATCCATGTTATTTATTATGGTAGGTGTCCAGGATATTTTGTAATGCGAAACACATAGCAATTTTAACATATGTATTAATTTCATCGTTATAATGGCTATTAAATACAGATGTACATGTGTTTATCTGTAGAAGCTTAATATAAAGCTTGATGAAAGTCATGTATGATTTGACAGTTGTAAACAAAAAGTAAACGTCCTTGGTTCGAATGAATTTATTTTCGTGGCGAAAAGAACCGGAAAGAAACTGGCAGCTTTTCAATCAGCTTTACTTGGCATGCCTATGTCGAGGCTAGAGGTGACGTGCGAGTTATCAGGTATACAAAGATTACTATCCCACTTGTGATAACAGACATAAGTTTATATTTTAATATGTCGGTCGGCACAAATAAAATAATCAGTACTTATCCACTGTATTTGTTGACATTAAAGCATTAAGGCTAATAGCACCCGACGTGCGAAAACGATTATATTGTCCGACGGTTGATCACCTATCATCATCAGCTAATATTCGTCCACTGCTGGACATAGGCCTCTCCTTCTTTCTGCATCCAGCTTCTTATGCGAGATCACCTAACTAAGCAATCAATCTATTGCCAGACCAGAAATTATGTCTCCTATTTCTCGTGGTCTGCTCACACCCTTTCGGGGTGTGCGCCGTTTGGCGCCTGCCCGTAGTGTCCTCGCCTCCCGTGAATACGGGAGGGTCATTGGGCGTGCTCCTTTAGTCCCGGCTGGGGACCAAAGGATGCGGGGCGTCTTCATGGCCAATGATGTCTCCAAAGGGTCTATTCGCCTAATTAAGGATTACAGAAGCCTTTATGTACGTATGTTTATCTGTAGATGCGTAGTAGGGAGGAGGGAGACCAGTGGCGTGCACACCATATAGGCAAAAAGGCACTGCCTACCTTAGTATTTTGGTTACCCGACCTAATAATAGAGCTATTGCTAGTTTTTTTTGTTGTACTCACGACATAGGCTGACGAAGGTCCTGTGTTTTGTGGGTGAGTAGATAGGTAGGTACCAAGACTACGTAAAGACAAGGTACCTATACATAGGTGTCAATCCTTGGGGATTACTACCAACCTTGTCGTAAAAGCCAGTGCACGCCACTGGGGGAGGCAGAGATTACTGTCACACCTAATGAAAAGAACATTTAAATAATAACGAAACCTAACCAATGCCTCATTGCGGTTACCAATGTAATGAAGAAGCCATGACAATGTTACTTATTGATTGTCAATAGTTCACAAGTATGTGTGGGTACTTGCTTACTTGGACAGCTTATTTGGACGAGTGATCACGATCCATGGCTCTCGGTAATGGGTCGCCGGTTTGATTTTTTCTAACACAGTTTTTGACTATTGTTGTATACATTAACCAAGCTCTGCATAATGGTAAGACAGATACATTGTCTCTATTAGGGCCCAAATATATTTGGTATTTGATGAAACTGATCTAATTTTGATATATGTTAAATAGTTTATTAACATTTTATTCTTATAGGAGTATAAGTATTGGAAAATATTACATAATTATTAAATAAAGCAGTTGCCCAAACATGGGCGCGGTAAAAACGATGAAAACTAAACTCTTTCCTCGATCAAGTTACATTGAATTAGTTAATTGTAAATTGCAAACAAAAACAGCCTTGTATTAACCCTGGGAGTGACTGTCTGGTCTATAAATAGGCGACAGACCCCTCTCCCTGTCCATCCGAACGCGGAACATTCGAGACCCCCGCTTCCGGTAATTAAGCTCATTGACTGACGGATTGATTGATGTGAATGTCAATGTCATGTGTGTTAGTCACGTGGTCGTTACTTTGCTAGGATTATGGCAGGATTATTGGTTTTAAAACTGGCTTGGAATTGACCAACTACGGTGTATAGACGGACAATCCAATCTTAGAATAATTAGTGGTTGTTGCGCCGACAAACTGCTGTTATTGGCTTGGTAATATAGACTTTAAAACACTGTAAGCTCGATTTCTTTTTGTTTGAAGTCTGTAATGTCCATTTCGGTGCGATGCCGTGCTAGCTGTTCAGTAGAAACGTACATACCTTAAGAGTCAACTTGACAATTAAGTTAATGGGGAATTTTCTTTGACGTTTTTCTGACAGATTTTCGGGGTGAGAACTGTCATTACTGTCATACTTTCCAAACAAAGTTTGTGTGAAAGTTGCATAGGTACTTTTAGAAATTGACATGTTCATTTGTCATGTCCCAAGGATTTTCCGTTTATAAAAAAATATTGCCCTTATCTTCAGCCGGGTTATATTCTACGTAAGTATTAATTTATTTTCTCATTATGTACGCTCGACCACAATCCGATAAGTCGTTTTTCAGTAAAGACAAGTATCACAAATTTTACATAATATTCACACATACTTTCGCTTTAATAATATTAGTTCTGTCTGAAGGACTTCAAGTCGCGGTTGAATAGGTATCTAATGAACAAGTGTGCTCCATCGTAGACCACATCTCTGCTTAACATCAGCCAGGATGGTGGTCAAACGGTCGTTCATAGCGATATAAAAAAAGTTAATAGTATTATAAAGTCTACACACCTTTTGGTATGCAAAAATTATACAGTATCTATAACAAAATTCCTACGAACTCGCAATCCTCGAGGGTACAATCGCAAGGCGCGTCCATTAATAGTAGGTATTACTTATACTTTTAAATAGCTTAATGAACCTTAAATGCGCATAAATAAAGTCCCGCCTCGTCTACACATGCGGTTACGTGTTCCGACGTAACACCACTGGATGTTAAGGTCTCTCCAGACAAAGACACAAACCGCCGTATCCAAAGGTTTTGACTAATTATTGACATATTATATGAACTTAACTTAACTCCGCTTTCATAGTGCAAACCGCCAGGATGTGGAACGACTTGCCGGAGTCTGTAGCAGTACAGTCTGAAGGTTTTCAAGTCGCGGGTGAATAGGTACCTAATGAACAAGTGTGCTCCATCGTAGACCACATCGCTGCTTAACATCAGGCAGGATGGTGGTCAAATGCTTGTTCATAGTGATTAAAAAAAGAAAAAAAACTTAAACCATTTTGATTGAGCGTATATTTGACCAGCTTCTGAGACCGTGACTAGAAGTGCAATAGGTGTTCTAACTTTATGAATGTTACGGAAATTGCATAGTGCGCGTGAACGGCGCCATCGCCGGCTCATAGCGTAATGCCCGCGCCATACATTTGACCACTACTTAGATCAATGTCCTAAATCGATCTACAGATTAGTATATTGGATCCACGAGTTGCGAACCTCAAGTTCTACTCTTGGCTTCTACTTGAGTTCCAGTGCTTGCATAGCGCAAAGTCGAATTCCATTATTTATTACTTAGATAGACTGACCTAAAACTGATTGCATTTTAATAAAAAAAATACATTGTATAAACTTTATTTACAACTCTAAATTTCACCGGGAACGGGTTTTATTTGACTGAAATTCGGTATGTAATGGTTTGTATCGATGCCCAACACCTATAAAAACAGAAACGTTAATTTAACCGTGTCGGTCTTTGGTGTGGTGAAGCCTTAAATCTAATTTAGTTAAATAACGTCAGGTGAGAATCGCTGTGTTTATTATTTAACATTGTTTTCTAAATTATAACGCGGTAAGAGTATTGCTTAATCTAATTGTAATTATTTTACATATTTTGTATGTAGGTACATTAAATATACTTTGAAGAAGGACTACGTGCTCGTTAATTATATTTACGAGTATGATGGTAGCGGGTTCATGTGCCAAAACTGTTTTTGTTTCTAACTGCTGTTGTAAATATGATTAAAGAAAAACGAAAAAATGTTAACGTTCCAATTGCTACACAATTATGGAAATAACATGAAATTATTATTTGTACTTGAATCCAACGCTTAATCATAACTAAACAAGGTCAATTTCACCGACTTTGACCTCTATGTTTTTGTGGCGAGGTCGGATAGGTACTTGACAAAAACCAGTTTGCGAAACATAACACGAAACGAAACCAAATCAAATAGGCATATAATTTACTTCGATTGAACAATTATGATTAAACAATTCAAAGTAATCATTAAAAACAATTGAAATCTTGCTTAACCTGTTTAGGGCGGTATTATTCTGCGGAAAATAAAACGCATATACGCGTATTCCTCCTTGGAAATTTTGCAATTTTTTATTTAAGCTTTGCATAACCTAAGGTACCTACTTGCCGAATTACAAGCCTCTGAAACTCGAATCCGAATCTTTCGAAAATTACCTAAGTAATCGTCTAATTATGTATAAAAGATAAGTATGTAAAATAAATATCTTTTAAAATGCTATTTTCTTGACTTTGCCAATAAAATCATACAATTAAATATAAAATCACCAGCTTCAATGCAAAATTCCTAATCAACTTTTACGCCAACGGAAGAAATAATTTTGGTATCATTCTATTCATCTCAGAGACAAGCGCAGAATGCTATATATTAGAACGTACAAATAAGTACTTTAAATCAATGCTTTCGATTCTAAAAGAAAAATCGTGTCATTAATTTTCCCTTTAAATCCAATTTTCTCAAACGACACCTTCAAACGTTCTCCAATCGAAGCTGGGAGCACTTCAACACGTACAAAATTCCACTTTGTCACGTTCACATTTGTTAGTGTTGGAGCTTACTGGATTATTGGAAGACTAGCTGACCCGGCAAACATATATTATTCCTCTTCCCGTGGGAATTTTGCCGCAAAATCCTGTCGTATTTAACCTTTACATACCCTAAACGTACCTAAATGCTGAATTTCAAGTCTTTCAAACTTTTTAGGTTTAGACTTTTCATACAAACGGTTTTCACGATAAATCTCGTTCCAGTCGGAATTTCGGGAATTCATTTCCTAGTGTACCCCTACGATACCTAAGCAAAGTCCCTGTCAAATTTAAAGTTCCTACGTTTAGCCATTTGGGCTGTACTTTTATTGTCAGTCAGTCAGCCAATCAGCTTCTCCTTTTATGTTTTGATAGATTGTCAAGCCACATGGAATATCAATTGAAATATGTATATCTAAAGCTCATGCTGATATTGTTTATCATAAAAGCCTTGAGTACCTGCTTACGTATACTCTGCAAGATAAAATATACTTAGACGTACATGTCCAGTGTAGAGCCAATTAATATTCATATCATTTATTGCATTCATGTTGAAACGTAAGATTTTACGTACTAAAAAGTATGGAACATGAACCCTGTTAGGGCATCGCAGACAATTTTACTTACATACTAAACCGGGTATTACGGGCCGAAAATTAACCAAAGATAAGCATTCAGTAACTCCGTGCTTGTGACCATGGTACATGTAACTGTGTCGAGACTGTAAAGGTATTAGTATAATTGATAAGGTATTCTTAAGTGTTGGTCTTGGACGGAAAAAGCACGACACACTCGTTCTATTTCCCGAATATGTCTATAACTATATAGATACACTACGGAACGCCCCGCGATTACATTCGCGCAGTTCAGTATAAGTTTTATTAGAAAATACTGCCACCAAGTTATAGAACCACATCTCCAAAATTAACGTTTCTTCTCCCCTTAGGGGATGAATTTTGAAAAATCCTGTAATCTCAACATCTCATGTTAACATCATAAAAGGAACCCCTGGGCAAAATTTTAGGTTTCTAGGGTCAAGGGTTTAGGCTGGGCGTTGATGAGTCAGTCAGGTCTTTGACTTCAATGAATACCGCGGCAAGTGCCAGGCTGAATGTGACCTAAGGGGTTTCAAGCCTTCACATATATTGATATTATCTGACCTCCAGAAACAGATCTCTCGATCTGTCAATCTTGTGTTATTTATGGAAATATCCAAATAGGTATAAAAGTAATATTACAAGAAATGCACACACTCATCTCGTGCAATATGAGGCCGTATTCAGAAACGTTACTCAAACACAGATCACACCTAAAGTTGCCTTTGTCCTGCTCTAAATCATGCATATGTGAAAGAGACAAACTTTGATCAAGTGACACAGATTTTTGTTTTAGACAAAACCTCTCGAAATATCCGAAAAGTCAAGTACACATGCGAAAAGTGGCAGATGATAACATGTACACTTGTGAGCAATAAAATGGGTTAGCAACTGTCGTAATAATAATTTAAGCAATAAACTCGTTGTAACTTATATCGAAGTTATTACAGGTCTATTGAAACTGGTTACTCTATATTTGACATACAACTGACTTAGGCTGAGCTTGGTATAATTTTGGAATAGATAAACAGCGTTTATTGGTAAAGCCATAAATGTTCTACTATGGAGTCGTGAAATATTTTACCGCCTTGTACCTCACTCTCATAACAGAACTTATTCGAAAAACTGGGAACAACAAGTCGCGGATAAATAGATACCTAATGAACAAGTGTGCTCCATCGTAGACCACATTGCTTCTTAACATCACGCAGGATGTTGGTCAAACGCTTGTTCACTATGTTTAGAAAAAAAATTGTGTGGTTTTACGAAACCACGGTAAAAGTGAAACTCCCTACTCCGCGGCCGACCGTCACGCGACATGCAACACACAGACGAAAAAGTTTGAGACGATGTATTAAAAGTTTCACTTTAAAACGTACATAACTATTAGATGGGTGTTGCATTAATAATAAGAATATGGCATTCTTTACCAGCGATTATATTTATATTAGATATTTCCTTACTGCGACCCGTGTTTATAGCTCTCAAGTGTACTCCTATAGGTAACAACAAGATACGTAGGTAATATATCACTGACACTCGAGATAAACATCCTCTTATCGCTATATAGCCGCTATTTTATTTCTCTCACAATATACCGCAAACACCGAAACTGTGTTAAATAATAGTTAATTTCCATAGAAGAAAAAAAAAAGTGTTACCTCAAATAGAAACGTGTGAAATATGAACCGTGAAAAAAGTAAAAGTGTGAAATCGTTATGAAATGAAGGGGGTGATTATTCTGTGATTCGGATTGAATGGGGTGATTATACTGTGATTGGGATAAATCGGCGGGTAATTGAGAATGATGCTGTACGTGAGCCCACCGGAGGAGATGCAGGCGAAGCGGCCGCCCAGGAGGAAGCATGTTAGTGCCAAAATTAAGGTTGGTTCTCATTTGAAGCAGTAATTGGAAAAAGGGCATACACATACATACATACACTTCACGCCTGTTTCCCAGAGGGGTAGGCAGAGACTACAGACCTCCATTTGTCATGATCCTGACATACCCCTTTTGCTTCATCTACATTCATACATCTTTTCATACACGAAAAGATGTATGAATTCTGAATTTCGAGTACTTTTCACGCCACCTTCGGCCAGGACATCACCAATCTGGTCTGTATATGTCCTTCTGGGGCGACCTCTCCCGGCCCATTACATCACCCATATAAATCTCTTTCGTCAATCGACTTTCATCCATTCTCTCCATATGCCCAAACTCACTATTATTATTATTATTGGGCATACACACTGACGAAAGAAAATAAGGCTATTTTAAATTCATTCCACCTACTATCCATTACTTAATTAATATGAAGTAATTCGCAATTTAAACGGAGAATATAATCTGTTACGAGTGAAGTGTACGCCTGTAATAGGAATATTGCTAAGACTTATCTAGATATTTCAAATGTATTCTGTAATATTCTGCGGATGTACCATAACATAATTAAATAATACTTTATCTGTTTAGCTCTATAACATTTCTAAATTAGGTGACCTGGAAGAAATCTCTCAGAACGATATGGTCGCCTTTTGCTATCTTTCCATTGACAAATTTAATTTTTTTCGTTAATATTTGTAATGCACAGTATGGAATAAAGAAAACAACAAAACAAGTTAAAAAAAGGTTTTTTGCCTACTAGCTGACGCAGCAAACGATGTTTTGCCAATATACATTATTGACAGTGTTCTTCTGCTATTATATGCAAGTATTATACATAAAAAACCTTCCTCAGTAAACCCCCAATCTACAATAGAAAACCTAAGTTTCTAAGATCTAAGCATACAGAGGGACATACAGCGGGAGGCGACTTTGCTTTGTCATCTTCATCATTAGCCACACACATGACGTCCACTGCTGGACGAGGGCCTCCCCTAATGATTTTCATGATAATTTAGGGGAAATGCCAATAATCGCCACGCATGGTACGCGGGTTGGCGATCGCAGTGGTGTTCTGGTTTAACTAACAGAGAGCGCTGCTGCCCGTCCTCTGAAAAGTTCCCTCGGTCGCTTCGCCGCGACCCTCACGACAGGAAAAGTTTGGCTGGGGTGGTGACACATATATTCTAAGGCAGACATTAGACGATACGTTTTTATCTCAGTTTTACCACAGTCATGATTGTGATCGACGGATTTCCTATCGTCTAATTTAGTGAATGATATTTGAATTAGTATTAGTAGTCATTCCATAAATCATGACTGATGGAATTGAATGACGCTTGCATGAGCGTCTAATGTCTGCCTAATGGGGAATTTTCTTTGACGTTTTTCTGACAGATTACATAAGAACTGTTATTGCTGTCAAACTTTGTTTGGAAAGTATGACAGTAACGACAGTTCTCAACCCGAAAATCTGTCAGAGAAATGTCAAAGGAAATTCCCCATTGCCGTCACCGCACTGCTCTTTGTTTTATACTGATGTTCTGTATTGATTACCACC
>SJJU01014799.1:0-22705 GCA_012932125.1 Conopomorpha cramerella
ATTTTTCTTTGACGTTCTTTCAAACTCCAAACACAGTTTGACAGTAATGACAGTTCTTAGCCCCAATATCTGTCAGAGAAACGTTAAAAGAAAATTCCCCATTCTTCACCCAAATTTTTATCTCTGTAAAAAAAAATGTTCCAATGTAATTGTTAATGGTGAATTTTCAGAGCCCTTTTGTATTAGTTATAACAGATGGCGCTAGGTGTATCAGGGTGGGGGGGGGGATAAATGTCAATAATTTCAAGAAGTCAGTATTGAAGGTGACAGTTAATTTTTTTACTGTTTGTTTACATGGTACAACTGTCTGAAGTTTAATAACTTATGCGAATAAAAAAAAAACGCACTAAAAAATAACTGACAGAAGTCACCTTGGACACCTACTGGCGACATCTAGATAAACATTTTTTGGAGTTTGCAAAATATGCCCATTGAGTGTAAATGAAAATAAGTATATTTTTCACAAGTCATTTATTTTTAATTAATTTAGCTAGGTACCTAATTTATTTACATTTTTATACATTCTCTCCAATTATCACCTGTTTTTGGTGAACCTTTAAGGGAGGATGCATTGTATATTATTAACCTTCATTTATAAAGCTGAACAGTTTTTTAGATCTATGAATGCTAATGCACTAATAAATAGTCCGCATCCTAGATCCTTATACACACATCAAAAGCGTCTAGGGGTCAAGTACATTTTAGAAGATTGCAATCAAGAATATATTTTACAAAAACTGAATTCATTCATAATTTATTCAAAATGTGGTGATAAGTCATTGATACAGGCATGGAGAATTAGGTAGGGGACCAATCCAGAAGATTAGATTTGATTTAAATAAATTAGATTTTTTCAGAGCTAAAAATGTTCTTGAACCCTAGACACTTGATGCGTGTAGATCTTTTTACGTATAAACCCTTTCCCATAATGTGGTATTGATAACTTTCTAGTTTAAGTATTTTTACGATAAGCATGTTTTTTTATACAAGCAAACGTTAGACAATTATTCTGTCCGGTGTCAACCAGCGATATAATCTAGTGTTGGCGATAGGCCAATATCGATAGTTGGAAAAACGTACCCGCTCAAGATCGCTGCCAACCAATGCACTATCGATAGTATCATTATAGTATCGATTGGCTACATATCTTTGACGTTCAACAATCGATATTAAAACTATTGACTTTTCGACCACACTAGTGATCTATGATGAAGCACACTTTATAAATTATACTTTTTTAAATTTCTCACAGCACAGATCATAATATGCTCGGCGTTTCTCTGAAGGATCGAATCAGAAATGAAGTGATCCGACAGAGAACCAAAGTCATAGCATCAAGACATAGCTCATCGTTTTCGCAAGCTGAAGTGGCAGTGGGCCGGCCATATTTGCCGTAGAACCGATGACCGTTGGGGAAACGAGTTCTCGAGTGGAGACCGCGTCTCGGCAAACGGAGTGTAGGACGCCCTCAGGCAAGGTGGACTGATGATATACGCAAGATGGCTGCAAGAAGCTGGATGCGAGAAGCCGAAAACAGATCACAGTGGCGTGCAATTGGAGAGGCCTATGTCCAGCAGTGGACAAATATGGGCTGATGATGATGATGATGAAGTATTTTTTTAAAGAATTATCATCATTAGCCACATAACGTCCACTGCTGGACGAGGGCCTCCGCCAATGAGATCCGTCATTTAGGGTGAAATGCCAGTTATCGCCACGTTTGGCAGGCGGGTTGGCGACCGCAGTGGTGTTGTGGTTTAACTCACAGAGAGCGCTGCTGCCCGTTCTCTGGAGAACTCCCTCGGTCGCCTCTTACGACCCCCATGACGGGAAAAGTTGAGCTGGGGTGGTGACACATGTATTCTATTCGCCGTCACCACACGGCTAAAGAAACGCACACTGACATTATATTGACCCTTAACTGTATGATTTTTTTTTGTCTGAATAAAAATCTATCCTTCTCAAATTATGTGGCCTGCATCATGGGAAAAAAATTAAAAAATTAAAAGTGGTCTAAAGTCAATACTGCTTTCATACGTATTAGTTGTACCTTTGACAATAATTAAGAATGAAAAATCTGTAGATGGGACGACTAGAAAAAAAATTCGAGGAAAATTATACTGATGTAGTATTACATCACTATGCAGCTAAGGGTTAATCAAAAAACACACATCATAAGTGTCTAGGGATCAAGAACATTTTAGAATATTGAAATCAAGAACATATTTTACAAAAACTGAATTCATTCATAATTTATTCATAATGTGGTTATAAGTCATTGACACAGGCATGGGGAATTAGGTAGGAGACCAATCCAGAAGATTAGATTTGATTTAAATAAATTAGATTTTTTTAGAGCTAAAAATATTCTTGATCCCTAGACACTTTTGATGTGTGTAGTTTAAACCGGGCGTTACGGCGCGAAATTAACCAAAGACAAGCATTCAGCTTACATTCGTTGTTTGCCCGACGTTTCGACACAGTTAAATGTGCCCTGGTCGCTGACTTAATACAATACAAGGTCAATCGAAAACACCCTTTTCATCATCATCATCTGCCCATATTTGTCCATTGCTGGACCGTTTTAATGGGGAATATTCAGGGCCCTTGTTTCTCTTAGTCATGAAAGATGGCGCTGGCTGTATTAACAAATGTCATCGAAAGTACTGACATCAAGCAGTGAGTATTGAAGGTGACAGTTATTTTTTTTTATTTATTTCACGGTACAAATACTTCTTTTCTATGGCCTAAATAATAATAATAATAATTTATTTAAAAAATAAGAAGTTTTACAGATTAGGGCCTTAAAACTATTTTATATTTAGGTATACACATCGAGAGTTGATAGGTATACAGCGGAATATAGTATAAGGCATTGCCTCCGACTCTTGCAATAGGTTGTTCCTGTGCTACAAGCATCAGAGCTCTTAGAGATTTTCATTGTAGTGCAAGTGAATAAGCTAATTTGACATAACAAAATATAACTCACTCATCCTGGAAACCGGCGAGCGACATCTAGAGAAGATATTTTTGGAGTTTGTAAATTCCTCATTCGAAGGCTACATCATCATCATCATATGAACCTAAGCCTCCAGGATACATAACACGTTTTATACAGACTTTCTGGAGTTTTTAATTTTGTTTCTAAGCGACTGCAAAATGGAAGGTTACTCAATTTCAACTTTCATTCGCGTAGTTTAGTACCTGCATCCTATATTTCAAGCGTCTAACTTGAGCAGTTTAGACTTTTTTAGATTTTTCATACAAAAGTATTTTCCCGTTCCCGTGGGAATTTCTGGAATTCCTTTCTTAGTACTAACCCCCTACGGTAGCTAAGCTACGTTCGTTCAAATTTCAAGTGCCTAAGTTTAGCCGTTTGGGCTGTGCGTTGATATGTTAGTCAGTTTCTCTTTTTAATATGTATTTACTGTCTGTCCCTATGTATGCTTAGATTTGTAAAACTACGAAACAGAATTGAATGCGGTTTCCTTTAGTACATAGAGTGATTCTAGAGGAAGGTTTATATGTATAAAATAATGTTAACTTTTTAAAATTAGGGATGAGTGAGAATATTATAAATGTAAGAGTAAACAAATATAAATGTGGCTCAGGCTGGCTGGACAAATCTTCAAAATGGGTCACAATTAAGCAGGTCAATAGGCCACTAAATGTGACGGCTAAACATCCTTACTTCAGAATTTGTGACGCTACAGAGACTTAGATAATCGATTGAAAAAGTGTCCAGCCAGCTTGAAAAACGCGTTTTCGCTGGTCTCTCAATCTCGGCCATGGAAGTGATTTTGACAAGTGTTTGTATATCAACGGCCGTCACAAATATTTGTGACAGCCATAGAGCCAAAAGTTTTGTGATACTTACAGCGGTTTAATAGAAAAATGCAAAAATCTGTGTCCAGCCAGCTTGAATTTACGTAGAAACATTCTGGCTGGACACCTCTGAATCTGATGAATGGGAGCGTTTTGGAATACGGTTTCTTTATAAGGTTTTAGTGACGCAATTTGTGACGGCAATAACGTTGAATTTATGGCGTCACATTTGAAGGTTTACAAGAAATCAGTGAAAACTTGGTGTCCAGCCAGCCTGAACTTCAAGCTGGCTGGACACATGTATCTCCGCTACCTGATGGTCTTCGACCTTCGGAATACGTTCCAGTTTTAGTGACGGGGTCGGTAATGATAACCTGAATTTGTGACGGAGAAACTTTGAGCAGTTTCGAAGATATTGATCTTTTAAATTTCTCCATACAAACAATGTAGTAGGGTAACCAATAATTTAGGTTTTATGTAGGACGAGTATATTTTAAGGAACCGTGTATTGGTGTTTCAATCCATAGAAGACGATCTGGTGGTGAGGAATACCCCCCCCCCTCCCCCTTTTTGGTCATGTTTTATATTTGTCTGCATACCTACTCTTTGTACAACAAAATCCCGAACATGAAATGAGCCCGATGATTATATGACCGAACATGTGAATAAACATCGTCATTGGGCATTCGATCGATAGGGAACCTAAATTTATCCACTCTGATATAGCTAGTGCCATCTATCAGAACTAGGAGAAACAAGGGCTCTGAAAATTCGCCATTGATCCTGGTGTCACATGGTACTTCTACGTCTATTAGGTACTCTGATTACTTCATAAAGTAGGTACCTAAATACCAAATCAAATTTCTAGTTTGTTCTTCCTTTGAGTTATTTCCATAATTTTGTTATTGATTTGCTTGTTTCATTTTTTCATTTCTCATTTAGGCAGTCGCCGTATTGGTATTCAATTGTTATTATTTTAAATTGTTAACACATTAAGTACTACAATGAAAGGTTATCATCACTACTGCGGGAAAACCTTTTATTTTAAAATCAAATAAAAATCAGGCTTAATTGCCAATTTGCAGAAATCTTTTATTCATGTAAAATTATGGTCACCTTACAATATTAGTGAATGTTTGTATGGGAACATTTTAATTGTCAATATCTTCGAAACTGCTCAAAGTTTCTCCGTCACAAATTCAGGTTATCATTACCGACCCCGTCACTAAAACTGGGACGTATTCCGAAGGTCGAAGACCATCAGGTAGCGGAGATACATGTGTCCAGCCAGCTTGAAGTTCAGGCTGGCTGGACACCAAGTTTTCACTGATTTCTTGTAAACCTTCAAATGTGACCCCATAAATTCAACGTTATTGCCGTCACAAATTGCGTCACTAAAACCTTATAAAGAAACCGTATTCCAAAACGCTCCCATTCATCAGATTCAGAGGTGTCCAGCCAGAATGTTTCTACGTAAATTCAAGCTGGCTGGACACAGATTTTTGCATTTTTCTATTAAACCGCTGTAAGTATCACAAAACTTTTGGCTCTATGGCTGTCACAAATATTTGTGACGGCCGTTGATATACAAACACTTGTCAAAATCACTTCCATGGCCGAGATTGAGAGACCAGCGAAAACGCGTTTTTCAAGCTGGCTGGACACTTTTTCAATCGATTATCTAAGTCTCTGTAGCGTCACAAATTCTGAAGTAAGGATGTTTAGCCGTCACATTTAGTGGCCTATTGACCTGCTTAATTGTGACCCATTTTGAAGATTTGTCCAGCCAGCCTGAGCCACATAAATATAATCAGAATGCTCCGAACTGCTAAGCTATCAGGAGTTACACGTGTTATTGTGAGTCAACCATAACAGATAGACATATGCTGTTGCGGGATATATTTCATACAATTTTATAGATAATATTTCCGTCATACATGATTTCTATGTAACTTTAACCATTAAGGCTGCACACGCGATGGAAGCTTAAAAGATGGAGTAACTTCTCCCGTTTTCCCAAAATTTCCCTTCACTACTCTGCTCTTATTGATTGTAGCGTGATGAAAAGTATACTATAACCTGCCCAGGTGTATGAAGAATAATTGTACCAAGTTTCGTTAAAATCCGTTGAAGACAAAAATTTTACTGATCGCATTTTTGGCATCAGTATCGATCACTAATCACCCCCTGATCGTTATTTTGAAAATATATTTCATGTACAGAATTGACCTCTCTACAGATTTATTATAAGTATAGATTACTTCCAATACGAATTCCCGAGCAGACAAAGCCATATTAATCTAATTAAACTTGGAGATAAACGTAGTACCTAAATAATTCTCAATAGTCTCAATAAATAATATTGTTTTATGTTTGGTTTCATAGATCTATTTACAACAACAAACAAAAATTAGCAAAGAAAAGTTTTGACATCATAGACAATTTTTTTTAAATTAGGCAGATGATAGACTGACAGAAATGGACGGCGTTTTGCCCATTGACTAACGATTTGGAGTGCGTCGGCTTCTCGCAACCAGCTTCTGCCAGCCATCTTGCGTATATCATCAGTCGACCTTGCCTGAGGATGATGATGAAGTGCCTATTTTTCACTACCGGCATACCCGCCTAGCTTCGCCACTAGTAGGTGCATGTGAGGTTTCCAGGAATCAAGACATACCAAGCACGTCGCTGGGCTCGCTGTGCCTCAGTTTGCCCATGTCCCGGAACATGAAGCGCAGCTGGAAGTACGTCTGCACACACACCAGCAGTATGCCAACACCCATGTGCACGGTGAACGTCGTGAAGTTTAGGTTCTGGAATGAATGGTGTAACAAATTAATATACAAGGTCAAATTAAAAAGTTATAAATAAATAAAATAAATAAATATTTTACAACAACACTCACATTGCCTTCATCCCATGTTAAGTAGCTAAAGCACTTGTGTTATGGAAATCAGACAACGAGATATATTTACTTAAATACTTTTTTTTTTCTTGTTGTGCCTATATTTCGTAAAGACAAGTAACCTATATGTGTCAATCTTTTGGGATCACTGCCTACCTTGTCGTAACAGCCAGTGCACGCTACTGATATTTCGTTGTATCAGCATTTCGAAATCATATTATCGTCATTGCATATTGCTTCATACTTTTTCCATCCTGTCTGTAAAGCCCTAGTCTAAGCATCTTACTTGTTTGAATGAATGAATGAATGAATGAACACTTTATTGTATACTAAGATATTACATATAAGGACAATAATGACAATGGTAAGGTTACAAAAAGCGACCTTATCGCTGAAAGCGATTTCTTCCAGGTTACCTGTTTCGTTAACATTAAAGATACAAGGAAATAAAATGGCAGGTACATACGTCAGGCGCATGTCAACAAGTAAGGAATGAAACCAAAAATTTAAAAAAATCAAAAACTACTGTACAATTCGCTTAAAATAAAACATAAATAATATACATATACTATACATACCTATAATACTATAATAATACATATCATACTATACACGCACTAATCTATATATACAGGGTGGCCCGGAAAATCGTGGATCAAACGAAACAGGTTGATAGGTGGGGTTATTCTGAACCAAAAATACTTCTACAGCATGACCGCTATATCAAAAGAAAAAAAATTATGGCCTTTTTTTTTAAACTTATAAAAAATCCCGTTTTTTTGTCATAAACTGGCTGCAAAATAAAATCAATGATAATAAATTTAATTTTTTTTGTGTTTTTTTATTGCTAGGTGATGAATCTTTAGAAAACTAGTTATTTTATTATTGTTACCTTGCTTATTTGCTACTAGTGGTAACATAAGTATGAAAAGGTTAAGTCGCAAAAAAAAAAATATTCCACTTTAAAGCCTTACTGTTAAAAAAAAATGTACTGATGAAGAGGGGCGCTTAGTTTAAAAAAAAAAATTCACTTTAATAACGATTCCAATAAGGTATAACACATGGCTACTTGTGACTAAATGATTGCACAAAAACAGTTTTTGGTGCTGAGTCGCGCCTAGTAAGGAACATACAATAAACAGTTATTTGTGTTGGTAACATTAACGGGATTTTTTATAAGTTATTTTTAAAAATGCCATAATTTTTTTTCTTTTGATATTGCGGTCATACTGTAGAAGTATTTTTGGTTCAGAATAACGCCACCTATCGACCTGTTTCGTTTGATCCACGATTTTCCGGGCCACCCTGTTATAAAAATGAACTGATGTTCGTTAGTCTCGCTAAAACTCGAGAACGGCTGGACCGATTTCGCTAATTTTCGTCTTGAATTGTACGTGGAAGTCCAGGGAAGGTTTAAAAGGTTTATTTCTTCCAATACACGAAGTACAAAGGCGACTTCCTATGGCAAAACAAACGTTTGCCGGGACAGCTAGTCATTAATAAGGATTAAGGACATTGGAGTTTAAATAATATTCTTTTACTTTCCTTTTGAAAGTTTCAGCGGAGTCTAATTGTTTGCTACATTTCACTCACGCACCTCTCTAATCATGGCTGGATGTGATGCTATGATGACATTGGGCGGGTCTCCGACTGGCGTCGCGGCGCCGCCCACGTTGCTGAATATGACCATGCACATCAGAACTGGCACCGGGTTTAGTTGCATCACTTCGCATAATCTGGAAGGTGGAACATAGATGTAGAAGATACGGGCCAATGCGCCTATTGTTTATTGGTTTGTGTTGGGGTACTCCAACCACCCCAGGTCCTCGAGGAACAATTCACGGCCCCTGAGTGGCGACGGCGGTAGAGTGGTGACCCTGTTACCGCCGTACGACATCGTGCGCTGGGGGTGCGTAGATCGCCCCCATTCCGGTGACGGTCCGCGAGGGCCTAGCGCGGCTGGGGCCACCTTTGGACGTAGTGGCTCAGGCTGTTCCGGGGGCCCCGGCCATAACGCGGGAGTGGTCACCGTGGGGTTTTAGTGGGTGCGAGTCCCACATAACCCCGCCGCTGTCCCCGTTAGCGGTGGGGAATCCATAACGGATTTCCCCACGATAAAAAAAGCTCCTCGGGTTATCATGTACTTGTAAGTGTGAACTTTAATTTCGGTTTAGTTCGTATAATTTTCACAGTTTAATGTTACCTTTTCATAATATTAGTACAGACTTACCTGATAGTGACAGGTGTCATGAGCAGTACAGTCGTGACGTTGTCAAGCACCGTGGAGAAGACAGCCGTGAAGAAGCAGAGGCAGTTAATCAGCGGCCAGGTTCTGCCCCCAGTCACCTGCGGATATAACACTTGTCTCTGTACAGACTGACACAGAGAAACACTTTTTTTTTAAAGAAATTCGCACACATTACATTAAGAGTTTTAACCAAACCGAAAATTAACCAAAGATAAGCATTCAGCTTACTGTAATGTCAGTTCTCTGCCCGAAAATATTACAGAAAAACGTCAAAGAAAATTCCCCATTAACCAAAAATAAGCATTTAGCTTGGCAGCACAGTAAACTGTGTCGACACGTCGCGCAAACAACGTAGGTAAGCTGAATGCTTATCTTTGGTTAATTTTCGGTTTGGTTAAAACTTTTAATGTAATGTCTGTCCGAGTTTCTTTAAAAAATATTTTTGGGTTGAGAACTGTCATTACTGTAATGTCAGTTCTCCGCCCGAAACATCCCTGTGGGATGTTTCCATGTCCATCGAGGATCTAGGGATTATAGTCGACGTCAGCTAAGAAGCAAATTCTGACACATTGATAAATCAATGAACAATTTTTAGAATGGATATAACTGACAACCAAATGTATGCGATGACATCAGTATCTCAGCGTTGCACATCCTATTGCTTCTTAGCTCGTTGTTATCAATTAATAGAGATGTGATTATTATTTGTTCATGAATCGAAGTGACAACGTTTCGATTATACAGTTATATGTAAAATAAATATAATAAGCTCTACAGCACGTATTATGAACGGCTAACGAATAGGTTTCATCTTGTCGTAACCTTAAATGCATTGTCTGTTGCTCATAAAATATTTATGACGACTATAATTATGAATAATTGATGGTACCAAAACATTTCTCATAAATAGATTCCATAATAAATCGAATTTTTCCAATATTGTACAACACTATAAGTCCAGGTCACGCATGTCAATCGACCTGTCAAAATTTGTTTCTTACGTGACGCCGACTATAAACACCAATTCCTACTACTATTACCTGAAGTTTGTGTAACGCCATCTATTGCTAAAGTATGGAACTAGAACTAACCTCAAAAGCCAGCACAGCGAGGTAGTCAAACAAGCCTGTATCAGCCAGTATGGCCACCAGCAGCATCATGCTGAAGAGTAGCAGGAGTGTCTCCACGTCGAGCCAGGAGACCAGCTCAGGAAGTGAAGGTCGCTGACCGCTGAGGGCAAGGACTGCTATGCTGAGAGATGAGGTCAGGAGGGCTGCTATTGTGCGGTTTATTACCTGGAAATTGTAGAAGTAGGAAGGGTTTTTGAAATGGTTGAGGTAATCAACATTTTCTTCAGACCAAATATAAATAGATTAGCAAAGAGTGTGCCTGAATCTTGAGGGTCTCTTCGATGGAAATGTATGCAATTCAATTACTTCTAAGTACTGGATTTAACTGTCACTTATTGTCAAAATGACAGTCTGGATCTAACCTACCCTGCTACTATGTAAAGGACCGAGCACATTTTCACTTAGATACTCGTTCACTCTTGCATGTTTTCCATATTTTCATAACATTCAGGGTGTTTAAATTTTCAAAGATTTTTCCGTTTCTACCGTTGAGTTGAGACTAGCGAAACCATCAAAAACACCGTTAGTTAGTAATTTTTTTCCCCATTAATGAGGAAAAAAAAAATAAATACACTTCACGCCTTTTATCCCAAAGAGGGGTAGGCAGAGGCACTTAGCTAAAGCAAGTACCCACGGTTCACCAAGCGTATTTAACCCAACGTGACAGGGGGTGCACCCATCGCCGTTATAGGGTTCACACACCTTGTGGTGTGCGGGTTTCATCACGATGTTGTCCTTCACCGTAAGAGCGTTGCGTTGCGTACATAGGCTCTGAAAAAGAGTCCCATTGGTACACGTCCAGTAGCCGGACTCGAACCCGGGACCTCCCGGTTACAAGTCAAAGGTCAGACCAACTGGACCACAGACGCTCTAGGAGCTCTTAATGAGGAGTTTTCTAAAAAAAAAACAACCAGCCGAAGTTAGTGGGAAACGAAAGAGATGCAGCTACTCTATTCTATGATCGTTCGTTTTTGAACTTACACTAGGGATTTTTTGAAAAGAAATCTCATAATATCTTACCTCAAAAATGATAAGCACGTACAATACGAGAAGCAGTATCGTGGAGTACAGAATACCATCTGCCTCCAGGAGTGGGTTGAGCTGATAGCTGACTGTCAGCGGGACAGTGGACACCCCCGTGCACTGCATTCGCAGGGTTAGAGACGTCACTGCGAAGGTTTAGAGTCAACATAAAACAATTAGCAAGTGTAGGTACTGCCTGTACTGTGGTTGCCTCCTTTGTAATGATACTGTATCTCACTATTTATGACAGGCCCGTTGGTGTAGTGGTCAGCTTGTCTGCCTCTACCTACCCTACGGAGGGTCGTGGGTTCGATTCCCACCGCAGACAAGTGCTTAGGTGATGAGCTTTTAAGCACTTGTTGGATGTGTCTGGGTGTTTTATTTATATAAGTATATATTTAAATGAAATAAAAAAAATACATATAAGTAAATATATCTCGTAGTCTGATTTCCATAACACAAGTGCTTTAGCTACTTAACATGCGATGAAGGCAATGTGTGTGTTGTTGAAAATATTAGAGAGTGTAAAAGGACCCCGAGCAATGTTCGTAGAAACGTCAATATCAACAACTTTTACTGTGGCGATAATGCGAGGAATTGAGAAATACATTTCAATTTCATCAATTCGTTTCATTTTCATATAAAATAGACAATTTTCTGCCTCTAGAATTATGTGATGTTGCCCCAACAATGCTTCTAAGACCATTTCTCGGGGTTGTTTTACACGCAGTTTATTAGGGAAGTCAAAATCATATGTTTGCATTGCAATGCAGCGCATGTCTATCTTCTCTCTTATTTCTATACAGTCTTCAGTTTAATTACTATGTGGGATCCAATACAGAAGGCTAGGCCCCCACAGCATCTAGCCCAGTCGTCATTGATTGAGCTGTGCTCTGTTCTGGATGCCGCTGTAGATCCTGGCTCTAACAAGAATCACAGTGGTGGGAAAGTGGGTGGCCATTGAATCGGCACGCTAGTCAGGCGGGTTGTGATCGCAGCGGTGTTGTGGTTTAACCCGCAGAGAGCGCTGCTACCCGGCCGAGGGAGAGTTCCCTCGGTCGCCTCGCACGAACCCTCACGACGGGAAAAGTTGAGCTGGGCTGACACATGTATTCTATTCGCCGTCACCACACGGCTGACTTACCATTATCCTCTCCCATAGCATCTTCTCCTTCCAAGATCTGTGATCCGTTGGTATCCTTCAACAGACCGTCAGAACCTCGTATGCTGTCGAGCGTGAGGGTCTGGCTGTCGGAGACGCTCGCGGAGAAGTCCAGCAGCTCCGGCGGCTGGAGAGGTATTGACCAGACGGTTGTGTTCTGTGGAGTTGGCAGAATACTTAGAACGCTAGTGAAACGTATGGACATACGTGCCTGTCTCCCAGAGGGATGGCAGAGATAAGAGACATCCTAAGATCTTCACACACGCTCCTTCTTCCACACAACAAATGACTCGTCACTAAAGCATTTTGTTGAAGGCAATGGCCTGCACTGGCTTTTACGACAAAGTAGTCAGTAATCCCCCAGGAATGACACCTATGTATAGAGGTAACTTGTCTTTACATATCTACTCACCCACAAAACACAGGACCTTCGTCAGCCTGTGTCGTGAATACAACAAAAAAGGATCTAACAATAACTCTATTATTAGGTCAGGTTACCAAAATACTAAGGTAGGCAGTGTCTTTTTAGCTATATGGTGTGCACGCCACTGGTTGAAGAATGAAACCCGTGATCGTCGTCGGTCTAAAGAAAATAGCCTGACGATCAGACTCAATTATGTCACAATCTTTTAGGAAAATAATAAACTGTACATCAAAATTATTAACTTGCACACCTAAAAAGCCAAAGTTATCATCAGAATGGCAATTAGATGACCAAATCAGTAATTTTGTTGCTAAGTCAGTATTTTGGTTAGGTTAGGTTAGACTTTTTTTTTTTCCCCCTCTATGGGTTCCCGCCTTGTCGTGGCGAGGGGGCTTAGTACCCGGGTAGGGGCACCCGGTGAAGCTAAGAGGAACCCACTGGGGCGGTCTGTTGCAGACTGGCCGGCCCGAGAGGGACCGCTGTCCCGGGCTCGCTTTCGAGCCCGCAGACAAGCGGTCAGGCTGCGTCTCATGACGCAGCCACACTGAAGGCCGCGGAGGGAGAGGACAGTCGGTATTCCGACCGCCGCTGTCCCTATCCTCCGCGCCCTTGCGGGGCCCTCACCGCTAGATGGCGGCGTGGAGGGGCCGCAGGGGAAGAGGAGTGTCAGTATTGCGGTGCGCTGCGCTCCCTATCCTCTGCGGCGGGAAGGGAGGAAGATGTCGGACCCCACGAGATCAGGGGTCCGACGCCGGCGGGGCGGTTGGGTTGTGGCCGTCCCGTCGCCAGCCCTGTAGTTCCGGCCGTATAGAAAAGAATAAGGACTACGGTATCCCGCTGCCTGGCGTAATAAGGCGGTCCTAAAAGGGGTCCTTGGGGTCGTGGGTGTCGGAGTGGGGTTCCCGGCACCTGCTTGGACGGCCCCGGGAAGGGCGGCGGTTACCCTATGGCCTGGTAACTGCCGCCGGTGAAGGAAGTCGCTGGGGCAGACACACCACCGTCTGCCCCGAGCCGGAGTCCGACAGGACCGATCGCTTGGGCGGGTCCTGATGCAATTCCTTCGGGTACTCCCGGGATCCGCCCTGCTTGCGACACGGAGGTCATCATGGGGGTTTAGTCGGTAAGAGTCCGACACTATCCTGTTCGCTGTCCCCATGGCGGCGGGGTGTCCATGAGGATTCCCCCAAATGAAAAAAAAATAAAAAAAAAAAGGTTAGACTTTTTTGATGCACGTTTAAATACTATCCTATCTTTTATTTCACTCTCGTTCACTCACCTGTTCCACTTCCCCAATGCCATGAACCTCCATAGTCCTGGACATCCACACTAGCAGGTGTTGTTCTTCACTGTAGTTCCCGGGTGCCTGAGAGAAGGGTCCGGTTAGAGACACCTGGATGCTTATCGTGTCTTGGTTCAGGAGAGGCAGCTGGTATTCTGGAATTTAATGAAAGGAACTAAGTTACTGCCAGCAATGGAAGAAGCTGAATGCGAGAAGCCGAAAACAGATCACAGTGGCGTGCAATTGGAGAGGCCTATGTCCAGTATGGGCTGATGATGATGATGAACTAAGTTACAGATCTATCAGTGTTGATGACATTTTCCTGTGACATTGAGGCATACATATAAAATGGTGCTTATCTTTGGTTAATTTCAAACCGTAATACACAGTATAACCCAGTGGCGTGCATACCATATAGGCAAAAAGACTCTGCCTACCTTAGTTAGCCTACCTTGGTTACCCGACCTAATAAAATAGTTATTGTTAGATCTTTTTTTGTTGTACTCACGACATGGGCTAACAAAGTCCTGTGTTTTGTGCGTGACTATACAGCGTGTATGAGTCGGAAAAGCTGCGGAAGGTCGCGAGTTTGAGTCCGGCTACTGGACGTGTAGTGCTCTTTTTCAGAGCCTATGTACGCAACGCAACGCTCGTACGGTGAAGGACAACATCGTGATGAAACCCGCACTCCACAAGGTGTGTGAACCCTACAACGGCGATGGGCTCACTCCCTGTCACGTTGGATTGAATACGCTTGGTGAACCGTGGACCATTTGCTTAACAAGTTCCTCTGGTAGGCCGCATTGGGATTAAAAGGCGTAAAGTGTATATTGTTATGTATATGTATTATGTAAAAATCAATGCTCAACGGTAATTTCTGTGGTGATTCGGAAAAAGGGGATGAGTCATTTTTTTTCAATATTATTTTTTTACACATTTGCAATGTTCAATCACATTGTTTTTAAGGTAAAAAGGAGATGAGTCGTAAATATGCATTTTTAAGGGTCATTCAAGTTAATGTATTAAATGATCATAATGAGACAAATGTATTAGAAAGAAAGAAAGAAAGAAAATTAATTTATTCTCGCAACATATTACAATATTAAAGGTATTTTTTGATATGGAAAAAGAGCGTTGACTGCACTCATCTCCTTACGCTCTTAATCTTGTATACATAAATACATTTTAAACATTAAAGAATTTGTAAGACATCAATCAATCATCATCATCATCATCAGATGATGATGATGTTGAGGTTTATTTAGGCTATGAGCTAGCAATTAAATCTCGCGCGGAAAAAAGATCGCTTTGTACAGCCGATATCATCATTGTTGTGTGCCGAAATAGTGACTCTTTGAGGGTAGTTGCGGATTCGTCTCAAACCAGGGGAACGTCGCAGCCGCCGCACTCCAGTCCACTCGTGACCACGACGCATGCAACTGCGTCGAAACGTCGAGTAAAATAACAAAGGTAAGCTCGAGCTTGTCTTTGGTTATATTCGCGCCTATACACCCGGTGAACAATATTGAGTTATGAGCTAGCAACTTGTAAATGGAGTGTAGGACGCCCTCAAGCAAGGTGGACTGATGACTAGCACGAGCTGGATTCGAGATCACTGTAGCGTGCAATTGGGAATATTATTTGACGTTTTTCTGGAAAATTTTCGGACGGAGAACTTTATTTATTTATTTGTACAATATGGGAAACATACAGCTTTGACTAAGAACAGTAAAATATAAAAAAACAAGGTTGTTAAAAACCTAAGTCAATGAAGTTTCCACTTTAAGATTAGACTTTTGCACAAAACATTCACTTCTCAATTATTAACAAAGTTACTACATCGATAAAAATTATATATATAAACACGAATAAATATAGTAATCAAAATAACAGAGAGAAAAAAATAATATAAATATGTTACTAACTATATATATATACAGAGAATTAAATAAATATCATAAAATAAAAATATCCTGACAAACTCTTAACCTACCCTAAATTTTAAAACCATCTTGACCTCCCGACAAAGACAGTACTTTTTTGAACGTACCCATTTTTTCCCCGAAAATATCAATGTGTTTGAAATATTGGTTATAGGTCTAACTGTTAAATTTGTCTGGAAAGTTTGACAGAAATGACAGTTCTTCGCCCGAAAATCTTAAAAAAAAACGTCAAAGAAAATTCTCCATTGGAGAGGCCTTTGTCCGGACTGATGATGAATGATAATTGACAACATTTCATCTATACTAATATTATAAAGAGGAAAGATTTGTTTGTTTGTATTGAATAGGCTCCGAAAAGGCTGCGTCGAAACGTCGAGTAAACGTAAGCTCGAGCTTGTCTTTGGTTATATTCGCGCCTATATACCCGGTGAACAATATTGAGTTATAATGTCTGTGCGCGTTTCATTAAAACATGATCTACTGAACGGATGTTGATGATTCTTACGCTAAAAGAAAGCTACGTTTTTCCAAGTGAACATAGGCAACTTTTTATCCCGAAATTCCAACACTAGTAAAAAACCGTTTCGGTATTTTCCTTGTTCGCTGAAAATTGTTTGATATCATGTTTCTCGAGTTTTACCAACGTTTTTTATTTAACGTTATATAATAATTATTATTTATTTTTATTATACCCTTCACGCCTTTTAATCCCAAAGAGGGGTAGGCAGAGGCACTTGCTTAGTAAGCAAATGCCCACGGTTCACCAAGCGTATTAAAACCAACGTGACAGGGGGTGAGCCCATCACCGTTTATAGGGTTCACACACCTTGTGGTGTGCGGGTTTCACCACGATGTTGTCCTTCACCGTACGAGCATTGCGTTGCGTACATAGGCTCTGAAAAAGAGTCCCATTGGTCCACGTCCAGTAGCCAACTCGAACCCGTGGCCTCTCGGTTACAAGTCAAGTATCCGACCAACTGGACCACAGACGCTTCGACGAGATATAATAATAAATATAAATATATTACAACAACACACACATCGCCCTCGTCTCATGTTAAGTTGTTGAAGTACCTACTTGTGTTATGGAATTCAGACAACGAAATATAATTTCTTAAATACATATATTATAAATATAATTAAGTTCATTAATAAAACACCCAGACACATCCAACAAGTACTTAAAAGCTCATCACCTAAGTACCTGTCAGAGGTGGGAATCGAACCCACGATCTTACGGAATAGAGGCAGACATGCTGACCGCCACACCAACGTTACCGTCATGTCATGGATTGTGGAATTGAGTAAGATTCCGTTTTTGAAATGCATGAACAAAGCATGAACTTTAATGTCTATTGACATTCATAATTATGAGTTTCAAACCTATTCACCCGCGACTTAAAGACCTTCAGACTGTACTGCGCAGGAAACACAGAGTCCCGAGTTTCCGGCAAGTCGTTCCACATCATGGCGGTTCGCACTATGAAAGTGGACGCAAACCGTTTGGTTTGCGCAAATGGCAAATCCACCTGGTATGGGTGACGTTTTGCCGTTCTCCTGGTTGTTCTATTGTAAAAAAGCGATGGAGGTATTAGGTTATGCAACTCCGTAGCACACTCTCCGAAATGCACCCGATAGAAGACAGATAGGCTCGCAACTTTGCGGCGATACTCTAGGCTTTGTAGCCGAGAATCAAACAGCCTGTTGTCACCTATGAGCCTTCTAGCACGCCTCTCTATTGCCTCCAGAGCCTCAAGCTGGTATTTGGTGGTAGAGTTGATTCCTGGCCTACTAGGAAATAAAGTATATTCTCCTAAGAAATCCTAGCAAATACCTCGACAGGAGACCTTGCAATACGCATGCATTTTATTGACTCATTCATAACAACAAAACGACTTTACCTTGCAGTAATGTGCAATTGTTCACATCTGTCCAGCAACTCCATTTGAAGGCGAGATGTTTACAAAAAACAACTGACATCCAACCCTACGTTTGCACCGGCCAAGCATTCACAAGAACTCTTGCTTGGGACTTTGTGACGGGAAGCGATGAGATGCAAATGGCGTTCTTTATTTCTCATTTTCAAAATTAATTTTATGCTGCAATTATTGCGTTAATGTGGTGGATTTAGTGTAATAATGTGCTGGTGATGAAAAATAATGTAGTGAGAGTGAGAAGTAAAGGAGAGGACTCCTATCTGATCAATTTGTTATTCCCGTATAATGTTCCACGCAGCATTGAAATGTGATGGTCCACCCTCACATTTTAATGTGTTTTTGACACGACTTTGACTATTGACGACTTACTATGACTATATTATAACTTGAACACGAAGAGAACTACATTGTTTGTGGCAGAATTGTCGGCTTTAAAGCTGAACATAAGAGCCAAGAAAGAAAAAAAAAACTCTTGCTTGACATGTGTCAATTAAGGCAAATGGCAAACCCAATAAAACGAGGGGAACTTAGTGCGAACCGCCATGATGTGGAATGACTTGCCGGAGTCTGTGTTTCCTGCGCAGTACAGTCTGAAGGTCTTCAAGTCACTGGGCTGAATAGGTACCTAATGAACAAGTGTGCTCCATCGTAGACCACATCGTTGCTTAACGTCAGGCAGGATGGTGGTCAAACGCTTGTTCATTGTGTTGAAAAAAAAAACTTTAAAAAAATATATGGGCGGGACTAGTAATGCTGAAGTCGTGAAGATTATGTTTCAAGTTAACTACATACCTTGCACATAGTTTCCCTTAACAGCCGTGTGAAGTACCACGTCAGTTTTCTCCCGGTTCATGAGGAGGGCTACCGTCAGGAGCACCCAGCCTGCGACCAGCGCTGACAGCTTCAGGATACGAAGTGCTCTCTCTAATGGCTGAAAGTAAGGTTGGATGATTACCCGGGATATTCCCATCCACTTCGCCACCACTGCGACTCCTGTTGGAGCCAGGATCTACAGCGGCGTACAGAACAGAGCAGAGCTCAATCAGTGACGACTGCAGTTTTTTTTATTATCAATAAATGAATGTCTATGTCTATGTCTATCATCAGCCCATACTTGTCCACTGCTGGACATAGGCCTCTCCAATTGCACGCCACTGTGATCTGATCTGTTTTCGGTTTCTCGCATCCAGCTTCTATCAGCTAGTATGAAATAAAAACCTAGACGACCTAGTTAGAATAAATAAAAAATAAATAAATACACATCACGCCTTTTTCATTCCAAGTGAGGTAGGCAGAGGCACTGGCTAAGCAAATCTCCACGGTTCACGCGCACGTATTTAACCCACCGTGACATGGGGTGATCGTCGTTATAGGGTTCACACGCCCTTTGTGGTTTCATCACGACGTTGTCCTTCACCGTACGAGCGTTGCGTTGCGTACATAGGCTCAGAAAAAGAGCACTACACGTCCAGTAGCCGGACTCGAACCCGCGACATCCCAATTGCAAGTCAAGTATCCGACCAACTGGACCACAGACGCCATTACGACCTAGTATCTAGTAGAAGTATCTATAAATAAAACGCAATGAAGCCAGTACTCGTTAACTTCTATAAATAGAAATGTAAAGGATTCTGTTAATCAACTTTATGGCTCAGTTTTATAAAAGCCAAGCGTACGGTCGGCCATGACAGTGTTCTGTCAGTGTTGACACTTCCTGTGTCACTAAAAGATCAATAATGTATAGTTGTTAATATTAATTTAATTAAGGGTGGATTTCACCGAACACGTCGCTAACTGAGTTTAATAAATCTTAGGTTAAAGTAACTGAAGAGTGTATGTCATCCTAAACTCCAGTCAACAGCAATCAGATTTCACCATGCAAAAACTAACTACGTTTAGTTAAACGGAGATTAGCCACGGCCAATTTTGATTATTTGACAAATCGTCTTCAATACATATTTTTTTTAAGGGCTATTTGATAGAAGTTGAGCAATTTGTGGCCAAATACACGTTTAGGCACATGATGATCTATGAACGCACGCATCAATGTTGTCAGGATTTTTAGGGTTCCGTTTTTTCCTTTTGAGGTACGGAACCCTTATAGGATCACTTTGTTGTCCGTCTGTCCGTCCGTCCGTCCGTCTGTCAAGACCCTTTTTCTCAGGAACGCGTGTAGGTATGAAGCTGAAATTTATTTCAATTACTCAGGTCTACTGTCCATTGAAGCTGTGAAAAAATCAAACTTCTAAGCCAACGCAATCAAAAGATACAGCCGTTTATGCCGCAAATTTTCGACGCTTGCAAGGGAATCAAAACCTACAGGGTGCTTCCCGTGAACTCAGAATCTTGAAATTTGGTACGAAGCAACGTTTTATAGCATAGATAAAGGAAAAATTACGAAAACCATAAATTTTTTGTTACATCGCATAATATATATTTTTTTAATAATTTTAAACTTACTACCCATTTCCTCATAAACGCGTAGAGGTATTAAAATGAAATTCATACCAAATACTCAGGTCTATAATACCTTTAAGTTGTAACAAAATCAAACTTCTATGTCAACGCAATCAAAAGAAACAGCAATTTAAGCTGCATATTTTGAAACTCGCAAGTACTCGCAAGGGAATCAAAACCTAAAGGGTACTTCCAGTCGACCTAGAATCTGGAAATTTGGCATGAAGCAACGTTTTATAGCACACATAAAGGAAAAATTCCGAAAACCTTAAATTTTTAGTTACATTACAAAATATATATTTTTTAATAAATATAAACTTATTACTTTTTTCCTCATGAACGCGTAGAGCTATTGAAAAGTGAGTTATTTTCATATCAATAAAAATACCATAGTTATGACTCGATTGTCGTAATGAACGAACTTTGTAAACCTTGCAGGTTTGTACGGAACCCTCGGTGCGCGAGTCCGACTCGCACTTGGCCGGTTTTTTTCATTTACAGACAAGTCAAGTTGTGTCATTGGCAGAATTGTAGGCTTCACATAAGTGCCATTTTTTTAAATTAAATTGTATTGAATAACGCGCGGAGCGGATTTATTTACATAATATGTCGAAAAGAAAGCGCGATCCAACTTTTGTAAACAATGAAAACACTAGATCTGGTGGAGCGTTACTTTGATGTGGTGGAGAACAAAATCCGTATCGTCAGGGGAAAATAGTTTTTTATGATTTTGCCTTTCCTATCTTGGGCGCCCGCACAACTTCTTCCTCTAGGTCCCATCGTTCATCATACGCTAATACTAACGCTCTTCTCATTTTAGACCGGATTAATTACGAGAAATCAAGTTGAAACAATAATAAACACAAACTTAGCTTGATGGTTTGTTTTGACGTTCACATGACATATCTTTAATCTCCAGTTAGAGAGGCTAACTGGAGAAAATCGGTCAGTTAGTTTGTAATCTCCAGTAAGTTTAACCTGAGATTAGTTTGTGTTGGTGAAATCAATTACAAGGCGTTAACCTAAGCCTAAGATTAGAGGCTTAAACTGGCGTTAGTCGCCTTGATCTCCAGTTAGATTTATTGGTGAAATCGGCCCTTAGTAATCTGTTAACGAGAAGTTAATCTGTGGAACGAGGAATTTTCTTTGACACATTTTCGGGCGGAGAACTGTCAATACTGTCAAACTTTGTTTGGAAAGTATGACAGTAATGACTGTTCTCCACTCCAAAAGCTGTCAGAGAAACGTCAAAGAAAATTCCCCACTAAGTACCTTAGGGTAGTAGACAGAATTCGTTGCCGACTGTACTTGATTCATTGTAGCAAATCGTTTTTTATGGTACTAATTTGTCGTAGACATAACTAGATACATACACTCACGCCAATAATCCTTGGGTGGAGAAAATCTTTGTAGACCATGTGTTGTACCTAGATCACATTTAGCCTGTATCTTGGGCATTTCAAGCACAAATAGTAAGGATAGATTAGCTACGGCTAAGCAAGCTGAAGTGGCAGTGGGCCGCCCATATTAAAGTGGAGACCGCGTCTCGGCAAACTGAGTGTATGACGCCTTCAGGCAAGGTGGACTGATGATATACGCAAGATGGCTGGCAGAAGCTGGATGCGAGATGCCGAAAACAGATCACAGTGGCAGCCAATTGGAGAGGCGTATGTTCAGCAGTGGACAAATACGGGCTGATGATGATGATGATCTCTAGTCGAGTATCAACGAAAGTGTTAAGATATTTTTTTATCAAATTAGACCAGCTGCAGACGCCGTGTGGTGACGGCGAATAGAATACATGTGTCACCACCCCAGCCCAACATTTCCCGTCGTGGGGGTCTGTGCGAGGCGACCGAGGGAACTCTCCCTCGTCCGGACAGCAGCGCTGCGATCACAACCCGCCTGACATGCGTGGCAATTATTGGTATTCCCCCCAAATTATGATGGAAATCACTGCGGGAGGCCCTCGTCCAGCAGTAGACGTCATGTTACACACACACTTCACGCCTTTCAAATCCCAAAGCGGGTAGGCAGAGATACTTGCCAGAGCAAATGTCCACGGTTCACCAAGCGTATTCAACCCAACGTGACAGGGGGTGAGCCCATCGCCGTTATAGGGTTCACACACTGCGTAGTGTGCGGATTTCATCACGATGTTGTCCTTCACGATACGTGCGTTGCGTTGCGTACATAAACTTTTAAAAAGAGTCCCATTGGTACACGTCCAGTAGTCGAACCCGCGACCTCCCAGTTACAAGTCAAATATGCGACGAACTGGACCAGATACGCTCTGTGGACGTTAAGTTGCTGGGAGTAAATATTTTGCAATTATGTGCCTAATATTTACCTACGCATTTAGCTCCTCTACG
>SJJU01014805.1:0-28018 GCA_012932125.1 Conopomorpha cramerella
GGGTCCTCAGGGAAGAGGGTACGAGATTTTGTGAAATGCAGCGTAAAGGCAGGAAGTCAAAGCTTTCCGAGGAGACTTTACGGCTGATGAAGGAACGACGTGAGAATCCACCCGTCACTTCGACCGCAAGGCGGGCTCTAAACCGGGAGATTAGTAAGCACGTGCGGCGCGACCTCCGATGCTACAATACTCTTTCAATAGAAAGAGCGATTGAGCAGAATCGCGGGTCAAAAGTGTTCGTACAATCTCTTGGAAGAAGCCACCTTGCGAAGTTGACCACATCAAGTGGAGAAGTCGTCACTTCGAAGCCGTCGGTCCTTTCGGAGGTTGAAGACTTCTATGGCCAGTTATACGCATCGAATGCATCTCGCCCTGATCCCGAAAATGGGGACTCTAGAGCCACATTGACACGCCACTCCACCGAAGACCTGCCAGAAGTCAGTACTGGCGAAATTGAGACCGCTCTTAGACAGCTCAAAAACGGAAAAGCTCCAGGAGAGGATGGCGTTACAACAGAACTATTAAAGGCTGGAGGTAAACCGATATTAAGGGAGCTCCAAAAGCTTTTTAACGCTGTCCTTTTCGAAGGGAGAACTCCGGAGGCGTGGAGTAGAAGTGTGGTCGTCCTGTTCTTCAAAAAAGGAGACAAAACCCTGTTGAAGAACTATCGACCCATTTCTCTTCTAAGCCACGTCTACAAGCTGTTCTCAAGTGTGATCACAAACCGTCTTGCGCGAAGACTCGACGAATTTCAACCTCCGGAGCAGGCTGGATTTCGAAGCGGTTATGGCACCATAGACCACATCCACACAGTGCGGCAGATCATAGAGAAAACTGAAGAATACAATCTGCCCCTGTGTCTAGCATTCGTGGACTATGAGAAGGCCTTGACTCGGTTGAGATCTGGTCCGTTCTGGAGTCTCTGCAGCGTTGCCAAGTTGACTGGCGATACATCCAAGTGATAAGATGCCTCTACGAGGCTGCCACCATGTCAGTCCAAGTACAAAATCAGCAGACACGTCCCATACCATTGCATCGAGGAGTGAGACAAGGGAATGTTATTTCCCCGAAATTGTTCACAAATGCAATGGAGGATATGTTCAAGACGCTGCATTGGAAAGGACGTGGCATCAACATCAATGGCGAACACATCTCTCACTTGCGATTTGCGGACGACATCGTCATCATGGCAGAAACGCTGCAGGACCTTCAACTGATGCTGAATGACCTAGCTGATTCTTCTCTACGGATCGGCCTACGGATGAACTTGGATAAAACCAAGGTCAATTCAATGAACATGTTCTACCGGAACCGATTTCAGTACAAGGCACCGTTCTCGAAGTTGTTAAAAAATACGTATACCTTGGGCAGACATTGCAGTTGGGTAGAAACAACTTCGAGGACGAGGTAAACGGAAGAATTCAGCTGGGTTGGGCAGCATTTGGGAAGTTACGTCGAGTCTTAACATCAGCGATCCCACAGTGCCTGAAGACAAAAGGCTTCAATCAGTGTGTCCTACCTGTAATGACATACGGAGCTGAGACGTGGACACTGACGGCACGGTTGGCCCACAAGCTCAAAGTCGCACAGCGTGCTATGGAAAGGGCTATGCTCGGCGTTTCTCTGAAGTATCGAATCAGAAATGAAGTGATCCGACAGAGAACCAAAGTCATCGACATAGCTCATCGTTTTAGCAAGCTGAAGTGGCAGTGGGCGGCCATATTTGCCGTAGAACCGATGACCGTTGGGGAAAACGAGTTCTCGAGTGGAGACCGCGTCTCGGCAAACGGAGTGTAGGACGCCCTCAGGCAAGGTGACTGATGATATACGCAAGAGAAGGCAGAAGCTGGATGCGAGAAGCCGAAAACAGATCACAGTGGCGTGCAATTGGAGAGGCCTATGTCCAGCAGTGGACAAGTATGGGCTGATGATGATGATGATGAAAATAATATACTAATATTTTACCTATTACAAATTCAATAAAATCAAAATCAATTAAATATTTTATGCAAGTACCTTACAGTACAAATACATAATCACACCGAGCATCATCGCAAAACCGCCGGTTTACAGTTTATCAATATACCAGATTATAAAACAGAACATCGCATATATATTTTTATGGCAACACTAAGCTATGCCAATCTGCGTGCAACGAAACGTTGACGAAGTAAAAATGTGTGGGTATAAAGAAGCCTGAGAAGAGTTGCGAATTAATAAACAAAACAATTAGGACAAATTATATAACTTAATAAATTAAAGTCGTGCAACAGTTGTGTATTTAAACGCTTCAAGTAAATAAGGCAATTGAGTGATAGCTAAAGGCAATAGATCATCAACCAGTTTAAAGGTAAGTTGTTTAGTAAACAATTTGTTTATCTATTGATTTCCCTACTAGGCAACTTTTATGTGGTTTCCTTTAATAACTATTTATTTACCCATTTTGGCCTTACTAGACACTGTGCGACGAGAACGCAGAGTCCTTGTAACTGTATTTGTCGAGTTCTTGTTGTCTTGAACTGGAGGAACAAGGCTTCCTACATTCTCCAGCTGAGCCATGGTCATCACCTTGATTCTTGGTCCATCTTTTGTTTGCAAGATTACAACACCGTCCTGCGTCCAGACGGACCGAAAGCCATACAGCTTTCTAGCCTCGGTGAAGATAGCCCGGCGCGTCGGTGTCAGGAATTCAGCCACTGATATTCCGGTTCCCTTCAATTTCGTCTTGTTTTGCCACACACAGGAACGGACACGGAAATCGTTGAATCGTATGAGAACTGGACGAGCGATGTCTTCTTTTGTGTGTGATCCTAGTCGATAGCAAGACTGGACGTGATTTTGATTGATGTCGTGCATTCCCAGGCGTCCAATCACATCCAGAGCAACTTTGGAAACATCCTCTCCGGCCACTTCCTTGATTCCGCGGAACAAGAGGAACTTACGGCGACCCCTACTATCAAGTTCATCCACTTGACACGACACGGCAGTCAGCTGAGCAGAGATGGTGTTCACGGTTTGTGTGATCAACTCGCGGAACATCCTGAAGTCATCGGCCAGTGATTGTAAGGATGCTGGAGATTTAACCGCACTCAGTCTACTTTCAAACTGAGCCATAGATGTCTGGAACTGCTCGTCCAAACGCTTGAGGCTGTTTTCAGTGACTGCTTGAACCACCTTATCGGAGGACATCGCTCGTATTTTGTTGAGGTATGTAGATTACTGGTGAAATGTTTTCGGCGATAGTGCAATGGTGATGCTCAGATATTCACAACATATAATACAGCGCAATCAATCATAAACGTAATTAATATTTAATAAATAAGTGTTTAAAACCGTTATACGTGTATGTTCGTTCGGCTACCCTCTGTGTATGACAGTGTAATTTTATACTTTATTGATATTTTTTAACAATGATTCAACTTCGTCGTAGGTTTTATACATAAGCCAAGTCGTAAGTTTTTTCTTGCATTCAATGTGTGTTAACGGGTATATGTTTAGTTCTTTATTAGCTAAGTTATACAAATGGGATGACGAGTATTTATATTGACGACTGCCGTGTACTGACTTAGCATGTTCAACGAGAGCAACTGGAAGTTTCCTTCTTTTGTTAATGTTTACTATTTCAGGATTATATGGTAATGTTCTGTGTTTTTTTAATATTGTATGAAGAACATACAATTTCCTGACAGTTAAAACCTCAGATAATAGAAACAAACTTTGTGTTGGATATCTCAATCGTTTAAAATGGATGACCTTAAGCAAAGCTCTTTGTGAACGCTCCAAATCCAAGAATCTTGATTTGATAGCTCCTCCCCAGATGGGAATGCAATATGTGAGTACGGACTGGGCCAGAGCGACATATATTTGTTTTATTTGAGTTTTTGTAGTTATATGTCTTAGGTGCTTAAAAACCCAAATAAGTTTGCGAATCCGTCCCATGATGAGTTCAATGTGTTGGAACCAAGATAGTCTTTGGTCAATCATAATTCCAAGGTACTTACAGCATGGGACCTTACTAATTTTCGGACAGGTGCAATGTCCTGTTTGCTTGCAATTGTGGATTTTAATTATAAAATCATTTTTTGGTTGAGTCTTTTCATATTTTGTGAAACAGATATAATTAGTTTTATTAGTATTTAAAGTGAGCAGACTGTTTTTAAGCCAGTCCCCAATCATCGAAAGTCCCCGTTCAGCATGATTACGAGCACTATCCCAGGTAGGTCCGTGAAAGACAATGGCCGTATAATCAGCATAGGTAAAAATAGCTCCGTCATCAATGGGTATGCTACATAGGCTGTTAATACATATGAGGAACAGTGTAGGACCAAGCACACTCCCTTGTGGAACGCCATAGGTTAGATATGTTTCAGTGCTAATGACCTTGTCAATTTTCACGCACCGTTTTCTTTCACAGACATAGTCGGTCAATAAGGCAAGAGGTATACCTCTGATGCCAATTTGTTCAAGTCTTCGAATAAGAATCGGGACAGAAACCGTATCAAAGGCCTTTTTTAGGTCAAGGAAAACAGCCAAGCACTTCTGGCCGTTATCCACAACCTTAGAGACAGTTGTGGTAAGGGCTAAAGCTGCATCCTCAGTAGACATACCATGCCGAAACCCAAATTGTGAACCCGATAAGAGGTTGAATTTTTCAAGGTATGTACAAAGCCTGTTATTAATTATTTTTTTAAGGATTTTCGAGATACTTGTTAGAACTGATATAGGCCTGTATTTAGACGGATCAGTTCGATCTCCATCCTTATACACCGGCGTCACAATAGCTCTCTTCAGGGATCTTGGGAAAACTCCCTGTGCGAAGCAAAAATTCACCAAGTACGTTAAGTATGGAATTAAGATAGATTGAGTCATCTTAACAAAATGAATCGAAATGTTGTCCCAACCTGGAGCACTGTTAGTCTTAAGGTTATTAATGATAGCACGCACTTCATCCATATCAGTTTCCATTAGCACGAAGGAAGCAGTGTTAGATGGGCTGTACGTTAGAGGACTTATTTGTGAATCAGACACAGTACTTAGTTCTTGGGCAAGATTTTTACCAATATTAGCAAAATATTTATTAACGGCTTCCACAGACTCTAAATGGGTAGGATTCAAATTCAAAAGTTCGGTGTTTTGTGATTTAGGTGGTTTTTGCTTTGTGATTTTATTTATACTATGCCATTTTGCACACAGCTGTTTGGGATTTCCTTGAGACCGTAGCAGTTCATCTCTATCGTATTTCCTTTTTAGTTTGTTAATTAGATATGTGCAATAGTTTCGATACCTTTTATATGTGATTTTTAATACTTCATTTTTGGGATCAGATTTAAGTTTCTTTTGCATATTATTGCGATTTGTAATGCACCGTAATAACCCAGGTGACATCCAAGGCTTCAACATTCTTTTACTCTGAGGAACAATAGATGTTATGGTGTTGTTAGTTATACATTGTTGAATTTTGCTAATGAGTTTGTCAGTGTAGTCATTAGGATCGGAAATGCTTAATAGTTCTGGAAGGTTACAACTATTTAAATCATTGAGTGCTTTATCTATGTTAATTGTACTTTTCGTTTTATAATTGTGATTATCATTTTTGAATGTGGATAAGCTTATGAACAACATTGCATGGTCAGTGATAGATGCATGTACTATAGCAATTGTAGCTTTTTTAAAATTCTGTTTTAGTTTAAGTAGGCAATGATCAAGGCAGTTATCAAGTCTTGTTGGTGCTATGTGTCCAGGGAGTATCCCATGCATAGCTAACATATTCAGGTAGGTAAGCCTATTTGATCGGTCGTTAGATGTTTCCCCATGCTTAGAAATTAAATTAATGTTAATATCCCCGGTGATTATAACATTTGATTTAGATTTTATAGTATTTAGATGTACATTTAATGAATCAATAAAATTATCAGCGTTGGAATGAGAAGGTGATCTATAAATTGCTAAAACTGTGTGATCACTAAAATCGAACTGTAGACATGACGCATGAGTAAGTGGCACTTCTTGAAGTTTATATTTGTAAGAGTTTTTAATGTAAGTTACTACTCCGTCAGCTTGGTTTAAGTGTTGTGTTGTTTGATAAGCATTATAATTAGTAATTTGTGGGATGTTTTTGTTGGAGTTAAGCCGGCATTCATTTAGTAATATAAGGTCAATATTAACTTTTAGTTGTGCAAGAGTTATTTGAAAGTCATCAAAATTCTGGTATATACTTCTTATATTCTGTGATACGATTGTAAAATCACTGCTTGTGGTCTGTACATTTAGTGAAAGGTTTTCCACAGTGCAGTCATTGAATACTTGTGCTGTTTCAATATTATCTAATTCTTGAAAAGTATTTACTGATCTATCCATTTTCGTCTTGTGTTTTACTGGTAGTTTGTGTCAAATGCATTGTGGAAAGGGTGAGTACAATAATGTGTATCTTGTTTAGAGTTTTCAGGTGGTGGTATGAGTGGTGATTGGGTGTGTGCAATGTATTTGTAGTGTGTATAAAATATGTAGTAAATGGTGTAAGTATAGTGTAACAATAAATCATACTGTAGCAGTTTAGAAAGTTGGCATGAATTTTTAACATAGTTAAAACGTGTAACTTACAAAGGACATACGTAATAAATACTGTAATAAATAAAATAAAATGAAGGTAATGTACTTTACGGTGGCGTCGAGCCAGGTCCGATGCTAGTCAGTTCTTTTGTATAAGAGCGATTACTTGTGCTTCATTGGTAATAGTAATTATAGGAGAGTCCTCGTTTTTCCTGACGTAAATTTTTCCAAAGGCAGTCCAACAGAACTTGTACGATTTTCCCTTGACCAAATCACGGGCAAGGAAGTGCAATCTAGCTCCCCTGGCTGTCAGCTGTTCCGAAATGTAGACCGGGGAATATTCATTTGTTGTATGTCCGAGATGTTTTGCGCACAGCTTATGTTTCTGCCTTATATTAAAAGATTTAGTTTTTTTCAAAAACTCACTTTTGAGGAGTGTTGATGAGAACTCAATTATGATTGGGCTATGTGTTGTCTTTTCTTTTTTGGCTCGAACCCTATAAATATCTCTAATATCGGTTTTGTCCATCTGGCAGTCTACGGTTTTAGAGACACAGAGAGCCATCCTTAGAAGGTCCTCCTTCGACTCCATCGGGGTTTTTGGTACGTTAGTAATTTGGATGTTACATTTACGGCTACCACGCTGCAAATCTCTTATTTTGTCCTCAAGTAGGGTGATGTAGTCGCGGTCCTTTTTATGTCGCTCTTCGAACAATGTAAGCTTTTTCTGCATTTCCTCGTTTTGGGCAGAAAGAAAGGCAATAGAATTTTGGATATTGATGTTGACTGTCTGAATTTCCTGGAGCGTAGGGAATATCTTTTTAACTTCTTCCTGCTGAGAAACAAACAGAGATGACATATGAGCCTTCATTTCTTCCCTAAAGGAGTCCAGATCTTCCGTATCTCTTTCCCTTTTATTACGCCGAAATACGTAACTCGGTGGAGTACGTTCCGCTATTTCCACCAGATTTACCTCCGACTTTCAAAAGTAAGGGTGCAAATAATTAATAGCGCATATTTTTATTTTTCAAACCAGGTTTGCCAGTCTAGTTATGTTTGGTCTGAGTTACGTACACATTAATGAATTTACTACGTCACAGAGTAAATTTACACAATTATTAATAATAACAATATGCTCTACGGCAACACGTAACGTGCTCTGTGCCAACAAAACGTGCTCAGTCTTACATGTATGCAAATTTGCGTGAAATGAAAGTGGTTTTCTTTTTCCTGTTCGTGTGGCAAGACAAGTCCCTTAGCGACCGCCGCGGTCGTTGCAGTTTCAGAGCACTTCCGTGTATATGTATATCCGGGCCTTACCATGTCACCTTCGCGTTTCTGTGTTACAAAAACCCTTCCTCCTCGAAGGTTCCTCTTAACCTTCAAGGGGGCGCGATGTCACTTGTGCCGGGGTCGGGCGCGTGTAACCGAACATACGTATGGAATGAATAAAAGAAATAGAGAACGAATTATTTGTTTATTTGTACACAGAAATATTATCATTATCTTGTCCAATAAAGTAATCGAAATTGTAAAAAAGAAACAATTATTACGCGAATCTAAACAAAAATCTTCGTGGATCAAAACGAAAATTATTACACAATAAAGCTGCTTGACATCAGGCAGGATGGTGGTCAAACACTTGTTTAAAAAAAATTTAGTTATTAATATAAGTGTTGTATTTGACCCCTGACCGTACCTTAACACTACAAATAGTAACAAAAAATAGTTGTGTTGTGTAAAGTATTTTTCTTTTCTTTCTTAACAAACAATCACTCCACAGTCGACAGCCACATTCAGACCGATAGCCGAGACTCTGATGGAGCTGTACCCCGACGAAGTGGATGTGTACTGGCTCACGAAGGGGCTGACGGAGATTGTGAGGGGTTCGCAGAAGGACCTGCCTAAATTGCAGGAAACTTTCAGAACTATGCTGGAGAAGGAAGATGAGGAACTGTTTAAGTGAGTTTCATCAATTTTACATAACTTTACACAGTCCCGGAGCTGAGTAAAAGAATTTTACAATGGGGTTTTTTATTATTTTATTTATAACAGCCAGCAAGAGATACACTCATACATAGGTAACACTTAAAACTAAATAAAAAATCATTCATAAAATGTTCTATTAATTATAGGCTACCATTACATTGGACAATATTAAGAGTGGTACTCTGTAACATTTTAATTTTTTTTTTATACCACAAGGGTGGCAAACAAGCATGCGGCCCGCTTGATGGTAGGCAGTTACCGCAGCCTATGGACGTTTACAATACCGGGGCATCGTTCACGCGTTGCCGACCCTGTAAAACCCTCTTCACTCCTCTTTTGAAGAACCCCATACTGTAGTCCTTTGGGAATACCTCAGCAGGGAGCTCATTCCACAACCCCAGCGTACGTGGGAGGAAATGCCTCCGAAAACGCGTAGTACGAGACCATTTTGGTTCTAAGGTGTGTGGATGAACGCCCCGCCTGCGGCGAGCGGTGCGATGGTAGAAAGTGGCCGTTGGCCACATATTAATAATTTAATAAAAAGAAACATTTGTTTAAATATCCAAAGCATCGAAAGAAGACAGTTAAAAAAAAGTTATAAAAAGCCAAAATTATAAAAGAATAAAGATTTTAGGGCCCTTGTTTCCCTTAGTTATGACAGATGGAACATTCTCGTTTTCCAATCGAGGTAAAGTTTAATGTCGTCCTAGATCCTAAGATAGTTCTAGACCTAAGAGACACCATGTGTCCAATGGTTTTTGTCCACCTCATTTTAGAATTCGGACGTGATATTACGTAGGTATTTGTATACATGATACTATCTCCGACTAGTATACAAGCGACAGCACCGGCATTAAAACAATTGCGATCTGTGAAGTGGGGGGAGCGCCCCGAGAGACGTGAATTATTGGCTAATAGGAACGGTTACCTATAGACGGAACACCCCCTATTCATCATCAGTCACATAACGTCCACAGCTGGATGAGAGTATCCCCAATGATTACTGTAATTTTTAGGGTTCCGTACCTCAAAAGGAAAAAGCGGAACCCTTATAGGATCACTTTGTTGTCCGTCTGTCCGTCCGTCCGTCCGTCTGTCAAGACCCTTTTTCTCAGGAACGTGTGGAGGTATGAAGCTGAAATTTATATCAATTACTCAGGTCTACTGTCCCTTGAAGCTGTGAAAAAATCAAACTTCTAAGTTTATGCCGCAAATTTTCGACACTTGCAAGGGAATCAAAACCTACAGGGTGCTTCCCGTGAACTCAGAATCTTGAAATTTGGTACGAAGCAACGTCTTATAGCATAGATAAAGGAAAAAATACGAAAACCATAAATTTTTAGTTACATCACATAATATATTTTTTTTAATAATTTTAAACTTACTACCCATTTCCTCATAAACGCGTAGAGGTATTAAATTGAAATTCATACCAAATACTCAGGGCTATAATACCTTTAAGCTGTAACAAAATCAAACTTCTATGTCAACGCAATCAAAAGAAACAGCAATTTAAGCTGCATATTTTGAAACTCGCAAGTACTCGCAAGGGAATCAAAACCTAAAGGGTACTTCCAGTCGACCTAGAATCTTGAAATTTGGCATGAAGCAACGTTTTATAGCACACATAAAGGAAAAATTCCGAAAACCTTAAATTTTTAGTTACATTACAAAATATATATTTTTTAATAAATATAATGTCGTAATGAACGAACTTTGTAAACCTTGCAGGTTTGTACGGAACCCTCGGTGCGCGAGTCCGACTCGCACTTGGCCGGTTTTTATTATATTGAACGAAGTAGAATGATATTGTGTGATGAACATTGTTACAAAAAAAATTAGAACAGCTCAGATCAGGCTGCAGCAGCTTAGGATTCGGATAAAACCTGGATATCTAAGGTACCGTGGTAAAAACCTGTGTTCCTACAATTTATGAAAACCTTTTAAACACTGGGAAACTAAGATCGACGTCGATGTTTTACGTACACATAACTAGGTATTTCTGTTGTCCTTCTGATTTTTAACCAGGGACATCCACGTACTTCAGATAGATATACCTATCGATGTACGAAAAAAACAATAATTCATTAGAAAGCCTATTTTCACACATACAATGTATCTACTACTACTACCATATAACCTATACTTCACACGGCTCTTCCGGACCGAAATTTTCAAACACAAATTAGTTAGGTACAAAGTACGTATTACATATCGTTCGCGCAGTTCACACCTTCACTCATAGATGTCGCTGAGAGTAAATTAAATGGTGCTATCGAAATATCGATAGAGCCCTATATACACTCGCTTAGCAGTTTCATACTTAAAATAAATGCAAAATCTGGTCTGCTTGAAACTGTTCTTGGTTGTAATATATGTGGTTGTTTGATTCTTCTGTTCTGCTGTTCTGTCCGTAATAAGTTGAATTGAAGTATTCCATTTCTTTGTTGTTGATGATTCACATTTTCAAAAACACTTCTCATTGATCAATCTTATTCGGGAACTTTATTATTGGTTTAATTTTCGTTTCTTTCCGAAGTTTCCTAACATAATTGTTTTTTTCTTTTTGTACATAACCTTGAAATTTGTAAGTATAGTTGCTTAGTGCTTACGGTTTTACTAAGGTCAGAAATAATTTTAATCCGTTTATTTTGTCCTTTCTTGGATTCAGTTCTTGAGTCTTGAAAATGCCTGGTAGAAAGAGGCCTAATCTTTCTCGGAGTACTAGAGAGACTAAAAGAAAAAGGCTAACTCGGTCTCAGGAATCTTCCTCACAGCGTGAAGAACGTTTGACGTATGATCGTGAACGCCACGCCTGCTCACGTGAGTCAGAAACGTTCACGCAGCGTGAAGAAAGATTGACATCTAACCGTGAACGCCACGCGTCTTCACGTGAGTCAGAAACATTCACGGAGCGTGAAGAACGATTGACATCTGACCGCGAACGCCACGCGTCTTCACGTGAGTCAGAAACGTTCACGCAGCGTGAAGAACGTTTGACATCTGACCGTGAACGCCACGCGTCTTCACGTGAGTCAGAAACGTTCACGGAGCGTGAAGAACGATTGACATCTGACCGTGAACGCCACACGTCTTCACGTGAGTCAGAAACGTTCACGCAGCGTGAATAACGTTTGACATCTGACCGTGAACGCCACGCCTCTTCACGTGAGTCAGAAACGTTCACGCAGCGTGAAGAACGTTTGTTGACCGTCAATATGAGGGCGAGAAGAGGAAATAATCCAAATGCCCAGGAGTTTTCCAATTTGCTGCTAAAAATTGGTGAAGGCACATTTCCGAACATAGAAGAAAAAATTGAGTTGCGAAGTAGTGCTTTATGTAACACTGTGTCTTCTATAGCTCAACTTATATCCTCTGTATATGGCGACTTATAACGAATTATGAGTCAAGAAAACGCATGGCTTTGTGAACGAGCAATATTATGTCCTCGAAATGTTCAAACGACCAAAATTAATAATATCATCATGTCACAAATAAATGGTTCAGAAGTAGAATATACGTCCATAAACAGGGTCATGGACCAGGACGAAACTACAACGTACCCTATTTATTGATTTTTTGAATTCTTTATCTGCGCCTGGACTTCCAGCTCATTTAATTAAGCTTAAAATAGGTGTACCTATAATTCTGTTAAGGAACTTGAGCCCTCCTAATTTGTGCAATGGTACAAGGCTATAAGTTGTCTCCCTGCATTCGAATATAATCAAAGCAGAAGTGTTGATGGGCTGTGGTGCGGGAGATATTGTTTTCATACCCCGAATACCCATTATACCGAACAATTTTCCGTTTCGATTCAAACGCGTGCAGTTTCCAGTAAACGTGTGCTTTGCTATAACAATCAATAAAGCACAAGGTCAAACTTTCACCACTACTGGCGTGGATCTCAGTACTGACTGCTTCTCACATGGACAGCTTTATGTTGCCTTGTCTCGCGTAAGTAACGCACATAATTTGTTCGTGTACACCCCTGAACAAACTACGTTGAATGTGGTTTATAAGGAGGTGTTGAAATAAGCTACCGATATCGTCGGTATAGCTGAGAGTACCAGTACTCCATACCATGGGGGGATGAAAAGTTGTAAATAAATATGGGCATTTTTAGACCTGAATGCTAAAACTGAATGATTGTGATGTTGATTCGATAAACTTAAATTACAAAAGACGCATAGGGGATGAAATGTCCTATGGACTTATAAGATGTCAAAAGACACAATATAGGACTAACTCCTACTGGATCTATTACAAATTATGAAAGTACGTATGTATGCTATATTGTAAATAATCAGTGCAAATAATTAAAACTGCTACCCGAAGACACTATTCCACGCGGACGGAGTCGCGGGCACAGCTAGTGATTCATAAAAATGACTGTAAGCATACTTCAGAAACAAAAATTTACTGCCCATATTCACTGAACAATGTACTTGCTAAAATTGATACAGGGGAAGTCCTTCTGCAGTTGCAGTAAGTAAATTTGTTTTTAACCAGGGTACTAAATCAAAATAACGCTATGATACCCACGTGGTTTAGACCCTTATAAGGATAAACCAAACAAGATGGTATTAAGTAATAATAAAATACACTTCACGCCTTATTTTAATCTCAAAGCGGGGTAGGCAGAGACACGGTTCACCAAGCGTATTTAACCCAACGTGACAGGGGGTGAGCCCATCGCCGTTATAGGGTTCACACACCTTGTGGTGCGCGGGTTTCATCAATATGTTGTCCTTCACCGTACGAGCGTTGCGTTACGTACATAGGCTTTGAAAAAGAGTCCCATTGGTACAAGTCCAGTAGCCGGACTTGAACCCGCGACGTTAAGGTTACAAGTCAAGTACTCGTTCAACTGGACCACAGACGCTGAACATATTACAATGAACTTTATCAACGTTATTGCTGAAATTGATAGTGAAGGATTTCTACAAATACACTTTTATAAATTGAGCACTTAGGATACATTACATCTACACACATCAAAAGAGTCTAGGGGTCAAGTACATTTTAGAAGATTGCAATCAGGAATATATTTTACAAAAACTGAATTCATTCATAACTTATTCAAAATGTGCTGATAAGTCATTGATACAGGCATGGGAAATTAGGTAGGAGACCAATCCTACCTAGATAGAAGATTAGATTTGATATAAATAAATTAGATTTTTTTAGAGCTAATAATGTTCTTGATCCCTAGACACTTTTGATGTGTGTAGAAAGGATTATAACTACACTATGATGTGTATGTGGACTGAAAAATAATATGAGTGTTGATGTTTCTTCAGCTTTTCTTTATCTAGCAATGTCTTTGAATAGTTTTACTGAAAACAATAAGACGTGAGAGAAGCGCCTAAAAGAAATCGTACAAATTCTTATGAATAGTTTATTTAAAAGAAGCCGTGGAAGAGAATAATGTTACGAGCAAAGTTTTACAAAATATTTTTGGTTCTACACTAAAGTGAAAAATAAGTAGCAAGTTAAAAACGTCAGAAAAGATTTTATAAAAATCGAATTTAATGTAAATTGCATACATGCAAGGGGCGATGGGCTCACCCCATGTCACGTTGGGTTAAATACGCTTGGTGAACCGTGGGCATTTGCTTATTAAGCAAGTGCCTCTGCCTACCCCACTTTGGGTTTAAAAGGCGTGAAGTGTATTGCATACTTTAACGATAATTAGTCAGCCGGTAACGTCTACCAAAGTGTAGTTTCAATATTTCAGGCACTGGAAGGAAATGAGTCTTAACATCTAATAAATAATACTGATATTGTATCAACGTTAATCATGACAAATATCAACATGAATACACACTTGTGACCACTTAAATAGGGTGCATTTTAAGTCGACAATAAGCAGGCTAGTGATACTAGGGGCACATTGGACTGTCAAAGCAAAACAGTAATCGGTGGAAAGCGCATCGGCTATTAGTCAATGTCAGAGACAGTTAATTAAGGGGCTTCTATAGGCTTTAATAATGAAGCAGGGTGATCCGAGTGACGAAGGTCCCGTTGGTTACAACTCGTCGAATCATTCGGCCAATTGAATTGACAACTTACTAACCGACAGTTTCGAGTGATTTTCAGAAATTCCGGAATGTTGTCGAGTGGTTGAATCGAATTTATGTTGCAGAATCTTTCTGAGAATTCGGAACGGATTGCGGGAAATTCAACAGGATGTTTTATTCGGACAGGTGTTATGTTTGTGAATATTGAAATTGTTTGTTTATTGTGATAGGTTTGGAGTTCCAGAATGTTTAATTATACAATGCAATTGAGCGTCTGTGCTGCAGTTGGTCGGATAGTCGACTTGTAACCGGGAGGTCGCGGGTCCTTTCGAGTCCGGCTACTGGACGTGTACCAATGGGACTCTTTTTCAGAGCCTATGTACGCAACGCAATGCTCGTACGGTGAAGGACAACATCGTGATGAAACCCACACACCACAAGATGTGTGATCCCTATAACGGCGATGGGCTCACCCCCTGTCACGTTGGGTTAAATACGCTTGGTGAACCGTGGGCACTTGCTTAGCAAGTGCCTCTGCCTACCCCGCTTTGGGATTAAAAGACGTGAAGTGTATTTATTTTATTTTTTGCAATGCTTGTTGTTGTTGTGGATTATTTATGTGATTTTTAAAGAGATTTCAAGCCAATACTTCAGTATGTTGACGGTATCTAATAATGTAATATCGGCGATGGGCTCTCCCCCTGTCACGTTGAGTCAAATACACTTGGTGAACCGTGAGAATTTGCTTAGCAAGTGCTTCTGCCTACTCTTCTTTGGGATTAAAAGGAGTGAAGTGTATCTATATTTTATAATGTTTTTTTTTAATTGAAATCAGGATGAAGGCCCGAATAGCATACTTATTATGATGAGCGAGACTTTTGAAGTGAGTGAATGAAAGTAAACCCTGTCGAATGCAAAAAGAATTTTCAAAATTGGTACATAAACGACGAAGTTATCCCCAAACAAACATAAAAAAGCATATATACGGTCGAATTGAGAACCTCCTCGTTTTTTTGAAGTCGGTTAAAAAAGGCATTTCCATAGAAAGCTAAAGTACAAATCACTTCTTTAATTTCATAATTTTATCTGAAAAACAAATGCCATTGTCTTGTGTTTTCTTCGCACACAAAATATTCTAGATAAATTCTAAAACAAGTTGCTACGTAGTCAATAAGTCCTAGTTTCTCGATTGATAAAATAATCAACGACATAAATATTTACTTAATACAGTTTCGATTATGTTGAACGAACAATTACTGAATACATAAAAAAACAAGTTTGCTCCGTCGCGTCGTAGACCACATCGCTACTTAACATCAAACAAGATGGTGGTCAAACGCTTGTACCTGTCAGCGGTGGAATAGAGGCAGACATGCTGACCACACCAACGGGCCCTTCAATATAGAGGTATGTACAATATTCAATACCATTCCCAATATTATTGATGATCTAGGGTTCGTATTATGACAGTTCAGGTTCAAAGTACCATCTTATTTTAGGTCCAGGGCCCACGGGTCGAATAGGTACCTAATGAACAAGTGTACTCCATCGTAGACCACATCGCTGCTTAACATCACCCAGGATGGTGGTCACGCTTATTCTTATCTATTATTCTTTTTTTTATCTATTTTTCGCGGGGTCACCAATGTGAGGGACCTTATTACGATCTTAATGAGACACTAGTTGGTGGTAATTATGTCTGTATAATTTTAGTTGGAGTGAATTTATATATTTATAAATACATGATTTATCACCATGATTCAGTGTAACTGAATCGTGGTGTATCTACACTATTTCTTATAGATAAGTGACATACAAGATAATTTATACTGATAGTGTAGATCTTTACAAACGTGGCTCCGCCACAATAGTGATTAAAAAAAATGTCTAATCTTAATCTATATTGAAGATTATTCCACTTTATACAGGTATACGGGTTGCATTCGCCAACGTTCACCCACTTAATGAAATGCTGATGCGTCTACCAATGTACAGTCGCAATACGGGCACTAAATCCACACAACAATACGGCTACAACCCGCCAGGGGAAAATGAACTGTTGTGCTGAACAAATAGTACAGAACTTAGGATCGAATTCCACTAGCAGATGCAAAGATCACTCTGTCCAGGATTAGTATAAACATTCTCAATCACATACAGAGGTGGTGCGGTGCTGAAGCTTTGACGTCAATCAGTTCTATGGCTAAAAGGATGTTTCAAACTAATGAATCTTATACGCGATAGCGGAGTAGCAATTTAGAGTTTTAGTACCTCAGTTAGGTTTTATTGAGAGGCGTTCGAAAGAGGCAACGTTTATGCTTTTTTTTTTTGAAGTGAAAACTTCTTACGGCGCGTTGGGCACTTTTGTGGGTGAACATTTTCAGCCGTTCTCGCGACAGATGAGATTTTACACAGATATACTCCGCGTGTATTCTTATAATATATGTAAACTATACACGCTCTTTGCATGGGCATTCGTTCGTGCTCTAGACGAGAGTGCTCTTTTCCGGGATATTCCCAGCCACTTTCCCACCACTGTGATTCCTGTTAGAGCCAGGATCTACAGCGGCATCCAGAATAGACAAGAGCTCAATCAGTGACGACTGGGCTAGATCCCGGGGGGGCCTAGCCATCTGTCTTGGATCCCACATAGTTATTAAACTAAAGACGGTATAGAAATAAGAAGAAAATATATATATATATGCGCTGCATTGTAATGCATACATATGATTTTTTTGACGAGAGTCTGTCGCGAGAGCATACCTATATGTATACTTAGAGTGTGTAGATATGGGAGAGCGCTGCATGCTATACGCAGTCTTTTCATGGGCATTCGTTCGTGCCCTCGCGACAGACGAGATTGAGAGTTTTTTATATTTATTTTATAATTGAGTATTAAACGGAAAATTTATTTATTTAAATATTTCATTTGACTTGTTTTCACATCTGCCTGCACTCCCGGAGTGCAACCCCCATTTTTTTATTGCTATGAACAAGCGTTTGACCACCATCCTGCCTGATGTTAGGCAGCGATGTGGTCTACGGTGGAGCACACTGTTATGACGGTTGTATTTTTATGGCCTTGTTCTTTGTACATTACTTAGTTACATAACTATCTATGTACAAAGAAAAAATATTCTTCGTACAAAACCGGGTTATGTACCAATTAACTTTCGTTCCTTGTACATTACAATGACATATACACATACATTACCAGATACAATGACAGTTATGTACAAGGAATTATAAATTAAAAACCCCGATTTGGGATTAAAAGGCGTGAAGGGTATTTTTTATACCAATAAACGCACTGTCACATACAAATATTGTTACTAGTCAACTGGCACTGTTTATGTCGTATTGACATACAAATGAAAAATTTAGTACAACCTTCGAAGTAGTTATGTCACTCCATATTTATATCTTTTGTAAGGCTACTGACGTCAAGCATCAACATGTCCTTCCGCTGCCCTCCTCTTTTTTGGTTCAATAACATCTAAGGACACAACCGCTGTAAATATCATTTCGACAAAAAGAACAATCTTTAACCAGAAAACTAGCTAAATGGTAAGAATTCCCTACGACTTTAGAAGTTTCCCCTCGATTTCTCGGGGATTCCTTCATCAGATCCTGGTTTTTTACCTTGAGATATCTCTTTTTCATCAAAAAAACGAATAGGCTCATAAACAACGATGACACTAATCTATTATATAAAAATCAAAGCCACTTTTCGTTGTCATTCCATAACTCCGGAACGGGTGGACTGATTTCGCTAATTCTTCTTTTGTTGTGCTCACTAATGACAGCAGAAACTTCTTATGAAAGAAAAAAATTACATCCACTGCTGGGCACAGGCCACCCTGGATAAAGTTAAGACAGGAAAAAGTATGTCGAGTCCACTAGTCATATCGACGGTGGAAAGGCAAAATGACTGATCCGCCACTTTAGGCCAAATTGAGTTATGTACATTGCCAGAATCGCCTTTTCAAGGCGCGTCAGATGCACCGACTCCCATTTCGATACAAGCAACTTTTTGGCGTATCAGCAAATATAACGATGTACGGGAGTTTGGTATACTTAGTACTGATATGACGTGATATTCATCGATATATGAAATTTGGTGTTTAAAACATCCAAAAAATCCTACTTTTCTGGCAAACTGGACTCTCAGTCACTAAGCCTTTTCTTAGTGGAGTAACAAGATGTAGCTTGAAACATTTTGCCTGACTCTCGTTTGAATTGCACCTTTGACAACAGCAATTTGACCTGGTATTAATTTTATCTATGAACGTCAGTAAAGAAAAATCTCATGGGTCTACTTTTGATTAATATGTCGAATAAGTCATTTAGCTTTTATCAATTTGCGTTTCTATTGGCGTTTAAGTTAAATAGCCTTAAACTAAAACATTAATGGGTGTCGCTTCAGAAAAAAGTGTTTATTATGTTTTACTATTATTTGGCGCATCAGCCAATTGAATGTTTTTAAACGCAACTTACATGGCATTTGAAACCGTTTCCTTGCTGCTGTATTTTCCCAGTCTGAAGGCCCTCCACTCCACTACTAAGACACATTACAGCGTTGTTATGGGGGACTTTAACGCTAAAGTGGGAGTACAGAATTGCAATGAATCGGCAGTAGGATCCCATGGATTTGGAGCAAGGAATCATAGGGGGCAAATGCTAGTAAACTTCCTCGAACGAGAGGGGCTATTTCTAATGAACTCGTGGTTTAAGAAAAAGCCCCAAAGGAAGTGGACCTGGCAAAGCCCCGATACTATGACCAAAAATGAGATCGATTTCATCATGACGAACAAAAAGCACATATTCAGAGACGTCTCTGTGATCAACAGGTTTAATACCGGTAGCGATCACCGACTAGTCAGAGGCTCTCTGAATATCAACCTTAAGGCTGAACGTGTCCGTCTGATGAAAGCCAGGCTCCAACCAACCATGCTCCAAACTATAATGGGATCCGAAGCTTTCCAGCTAAGTTTGGAGAACCGATTCGTTGCCGTGGAAACCACAGCAGACGTGAACAAGAACCTCGAAAATGTGACTCGGGTCCTCAGGGAAGAGGGTACGAGATTTTGTGAAATGCAGCGTAAGGGCAGGAAGTCAAAGCTTTCCGAGGAGACTTTACGGCTGATGAAGGAACGACGTGAGAATCCGCCCGTCACTTCGACCGCAAGGCGGGCTCTAAACCAGGAGATTAGTAAGCACGTGCGGCACGACCTCCGATGCTACAATACTCTTTCAATAGAAAGAGCGATTGAGCAGAATCGGGGGTCAAAAGTGTTCGTACAATCTCTTGGAAGAAGCCACCTTGCGAAGTTGACCACAGCAAGTGGAGAAGTCGTCACTTCGAAGCCGTCGGTCCTTTCGGAAGTTGAAGACTTCTATGGCCAGTTATACGCATCGCATGCATCTCGCCCTGATCCCGAAAATGGGGACTCTAGAGCCACATTGACACGCCACTCCACCGAAGACCTGCCAGAAGTCAGTACTGGCGAAATTGAGATCGCTCTTAGACAGCTCAAAAACGGAAAAGCTCCAGGAGAGGATGGCGTTACAACAGAACTATTAAAGGCTGGAGGTAAACCGATATTGAGGGAGCTCCAAAAGCTTTTTAACGCTGTCCTCTTCGAAGGAAGAACTCCGGAGGCGTGGAGTAGAAGTGTGGTCGTCCTGTTCTTCAAAAAGGGAGACAAAACCCTGTTGAAGAACTATCGACCCATTTCTCTTCTAAGCCACGTCTACAAGCTGTTCTCAAGAGTGATCACAAACCGTCTTGCGCGAAGACTCGACGAATTTCAACCTCCGGAGCAGGCTGGATTTCGGAGCGGTTATGGCACCATAGACCACATCCACACAGTGCGGCAGATCATAGAGAAAACTGAAGAGTATAACCTGCCCCTGTGTCTAGCATTCGTGGACTATGAGAAGGCCTTTGACTCGGTTGAGATCTGGTCCGTTCTGGAGTCTCTGCAGCGTTGCCAAGTTGACTGGCGATACATCCAAGTGATAAGATGCCTCTACGAGGCTGCCACCATGTCCGTCCAAGTACAAAATCAGCAGACACGTCCCATACCATTGCATCGAGGAGTGAGACAAGGGGATGTTATTTCCCCGAAATTGTTCACAAATGCAATGGAGGATATGTTCAAGACGCTGCATTGGAAAGGACGTGGCATCAACATCAACGGCGAACACATCTCTCACTTGCGATTTGCAGACGACATCGTCATCATGGCAGAAACGCTGCAGGACCTTCAACTGATGCTGAATGACCTAGCTGATTCTTCTCTACGGATCGGCCTACGGATGAACTTGGATAAAACCAAGGTCATGTTCAATGAACATGTTCTACCGGAACCGATTTCAGTACACGGCACCGTTCTCGAAGTTGTTAAAAAATACGTATACCTTGGGCAGACATTGCAGTTGGGTAGAAACAACTTCGAGGACGAGGTAAACAGAAGAATTCAGCTGGGTTGGGCAGCATTTGGGAAGTTACGTCGAGTCTTAACATCAGCGATCCCACAGTGCCTGAAGACAAAGGTCTTCAATCAGTGTGTCCTACCTGTAATGACATACGGAGCTGAGACGTGGACACTGACGGCACGGCTGGCCCACAAGCTCAAAGTCGCACAGCGTGCTATGGAAAGGGCTATGCTCGGCGTTTCTCTGAAGGATCGAATCAGAAATGAAGTGATCCGACAGAGAACCAAAGTCATCGACATAGCTCATCGTTTTAGCAAGCTGAAGTGGCAGTGGGCCGGCCATATTAGCCGTAGAACCGATGACCGTTGGGGAAAACGAGTTCTCGAGTGGAGACCGCGTCTCGGCAAACGGAGTGTAGGACGCCCTCAGGCAAGGTGGACTGATGATATACGCAAGATGGCTGGCAGAAGCTGGATGCGAGAAGCCGAAAACAGATCACAGTGGCGTGCAATTGGAGAGGCCTATGTCCAGCAGTGGACAAGTATGGGCTGATGATGATGATGATGACTTGTGACTAGAATTCAGATTAGGTACTTTAGAGTGATAATATTTAAAAGAATTGTGATTTTAAAGATATAAAGACTCGTAATATATAAGTATTATAATTAAACTTTAACTATTGTTAATTTCACCAGTCTCAGTGTTAGGTCAGACTGCATTGTTATTCCTCAACTGTCACTCTGCATCTTAATTAAGAATTGTGTGATACTCGGCAAATTTTTTTTAATATAAAAGAACTAAAAAAAAATGTGATTTGCAATTGAAAAAGACTGACGTCCGTCGTAACATGTTATGGTTTATTGATGTAAAGGTATATTATTACGCAGTTGTTAATTACGGCAGTAGCCATAGACGTAAGCAAAAACAATTTTAGAAGAGTTTATCTGTTTTATGCTTATTGTTCGAAGTAAGTACAGTGTAGTACAGTGTTAGGTCAGACTGTGCGTTGTTATTCCTCAACTGTCACTCTGCATTGTTATTTTTGGTTAATTATCTTAGAGAAGACACAGTTTTGTTTGTATTTTTCTTTAATAAAGTTAATTCGTTTCTAATCTTTTAGTTTTACTACTGGATATAAAACCATCTGCTTGGGTTAGTTTAATGGGTTAGACTTACTTACCCGTTTCAACCTAGTTTTAAATCAGAATAATTTGGTAAATCAATCTTTTTTCTTAGTTGCCAATGGCCCAGCGTCTGGTTAAACAGTTAATTTGCATGATTTAATTTCACTCGATCAAGGGCATATAAGTACAAAACGCTACCATTGTATTAAGCATCATGCGCCACATGAGCTATTTCTCCTGAGTCTGTGTTCGAGAACTATTGACTGAAGCGACATCTAACTTTTCTACTATTTATTTTACGAATATACAATTAAACTCAATTTATAGGGCAAATAAAATTAAGGGAGGTGTTCTTGGACAACATTTACGTACGTTTTATGAAAACAAAACTATAAAAGATTTTTCGGAAATTTTAACTTTAAATGGGTCTCCTGTAAAGTTTACTCAATGGCGGATCAGTCATTTAGCCTTTCCACCGTCGATATATAATACGTAACATGGTTGAATTGGCGGTTGTCGGTTGAGAAAAGTCTGATCCTTGACGATCCTTGATCCTGACGGGACTTAGGAAGGGGGAGAGTTGGCAACAAAACAGGGATGGACAAAGATAATTTGTATGGAGTAAAAAAAAACTTGTGTGCTGAAAAGAGGCCAGTAGACATGCACGTCTCCAGAGAACGGCCCGTACGCCGAGAGGGATGTCGGGCTTGGGTGGTGGTGGGCTTGTCCTTGTAATAAGTATGATCTTTGGGACACAAAATAATTATGGCTCTGGTTTAGCTTGACTCTAAAAACGATTGTCACTACGAGTTCATATGGGTCAAACATACCTACATCTGCATGAGGAGGGCCTTCCCCAATGCCTTCCATGATAATTTGAGAGGAAATGCCAATAATTGCCACGGCTTGGCAAGGCCCAATCGCCCACCTAATTGCAGTGATGTTGTGGCTTAACTCACAGAGAGCGCTGCTGGAGAGTTCCTCCGGTCGAGTCTTACGACCCTCAAGACGGAAAAAGTTGGGTTGAGGTGGTGACTTGTCACATAGTTAGAACAAAAAGGATATACGAAACATGCCGATTTTGTAATTTAAGTTTTGTATCTTTTATGTTAAGGTTCAATTTCATAAAATGACATAGTGTCACTTTTGTTCTAACTGTGCGATGATTCGCCCTCACCACACGGTTCATCTGAATTTAGCTTCGTATTTTCTCCTCCTGCTTCATCACTTTACATGCTCCTAGCATAAAGTAAATTAATTTACACTATTCTACTCACGTCAGAATGCATTCACGAGTTGACAGACAGAGGGAATGAAAGAATAATCCGGTGCTGTGATAAACTTAGGTCACTCGGCTACTTGGCTGCTTGCCACACGGGTTTGCTGGCTTCGCTCTACTGCCTAACTGCTACATAATTTTCTGAAACCTCCACGGAAAAGTATGTTAAAAACAGTACAGGACTTTGCATTTCCGTCTTCTTTATTTCAAAAGTTTTGGTATTAACTAATATAATAATATGATTCTCGTTATAACTCAATATTGTCCACCGGGTTCATAGTGGTCACGAGTCACAGTCCTCTTGTTCACAGTTCTTGATCTCTATACACTTATGATGTATTTTTTATTTATCACTATGGACAAGCGTTTGACCACCATCCTGCCTGGTGTTAAGCAGCGATGTGGTCTACGATGGAGTACACTTGTTCATTAGGTACCTATTCACCCGCGACTTAACGATAGTATCTTCTTCTTATATATAAAAATGAATTTCTGTTCGTTAGTCTCGCTAAAACTCGAGACCGGCCGGACCGATTTCGCTAATTTTGGTCTTAAATTACACGTGGAAGTCCAGGGAAGGTTTAAAAGGTGTATTTCTGCTAATACACGAAGTACAAACCTTTCTAGGGCAAAATGAATGTTTGCCGGGACAGCTAGTCTTCTATTATATAAAAATGAATTGCTGGTCGTTAGTCTCGCCAAAACTCGCGAACGGCTGGACCGATTTAGCTATAATTTTGGTCTTGAACTATTCGTGGAAGTCCAGGGAAGGTTTAAAAAGTGTATTTCTTCCAATACACGGACCACAAAGGCAAAACAAATGTTTTCCGAGATAGCTAGCTAGATAACTAGTCATATACTAATTATTTATTATTATTTTATTTATTATTTATCAACTTACAACATGGCTCGATTCACAAGTACTGAAGCGTCTATTAATGTAGTCCCTAGCCTTTGCAATTTTTCAAAATACTTTTGACAAATTTTATCCTTACTAATATTATAAATGCGAAAGTGACGAAAGTGACTCTGTCTGTCTGTCTGTCTGTTACGCTTTCCCGCTTAAACCTCTCAACCGATTTTAAAGAAATTTGGCACAGACAATCTTTAGACCCTGAGATAGAACATAGGCTACTTTTTATTGCAAAATAGGGGTGGTAAGGGGTTGAAAAGGGAGATGGAAGTTTGTATGGGATTTCTTAATTTTAAAAGATAAAACCATGAAACTTTATATTTAAGCACTTGAAAAGAAATAATAAAACATTTGTTCTAGCGTTTTTGAAATTTCGAACTGTGAGGGGATGAAATAAAGTTTGAAAGTTTGTATGAAGTTCGTAATTTTTGAAGATAAAAACATTACATTTTGTATTTAAGCACTAAATAAGATACAAAAATCGTTTGTTTTAGCATTTTTACTTCTTTACCAGTGTGGGGGTGAAATAGGGGTTAAAAGTTTGTATGGGTGTTCGTCATTTTTAAGATAAAACCATGAGACTTGGTACGTAGGTCTCTTAGGATGTGCAGAGTTCTTCTACAAACGGAATTCCGAAATTCGAACGTAACGGAACTGATTCGGAACGGGAACTACGAAACCAAACTTTTTGTATACAAAATCTTAAGCACTGAACCTAGGAACATGATATTTAGAAGTTTGGGGTGTATCAAGTTAAAAAAAAATTGGCTTTGAAGTAAAAAATCCTTTTAACGAATACACACACCGCCGCTGTCATTGGTCGTCGTCGGTCGTCGTCGCGCACATTCGCCGAAGTGTGGCGGCCGGCAACGGCGCTGTCGTGTGGTGGGGGAGCGCACGAATCTACATAACTATGCCTACCCGAACGGGCAGATACGTGAGGGCAGACGACGTTGTCGGACGCATGCGATTAGAGAAATTTGCGCTACAAAGATTTAGGTACTTTTTTCGATCCAGTAAAATTATTTTATTGTTTCGTATTTTTTTAAGTAGGTAGTATTTTTTTATTAGTTAGGTCCTATAAATTAATTTTGTATATGCTTAATATTTCGGGATCTTTTAGTTCATAGTTAATAGTATTATTAGTTTATAGTTATAGTAGGTAAGATAGTTTCCGTTACTTTAAAAAAACCGATTTGCTTTTATTTCCCTTTTTTAATTAATCTAATAGGTCGTAGTAGGTGTAAAACTAAACTAACCTACTTACCTCCTACTATTTTTATGCATTGGTAGTAAATAAGTATTGGTAATTTAATTTCTTAGTTTCTTTATTTTTCCATTTAAACGTGACTTATACACATCGTCGTGCGAGCGTAAATTTTTACTACGTAGGTGGTTATTAGAGGTTTTTATTTGATAACAAATCTCAATCTGTATATCTGTTTTGTTCGATTCATTTTATTTTTGTTTTTTACGATGCCTCGCAAACGAAAGTCCAATTTAGCTAATAGCTCTAGCAGAGCTCGGGCTGCTAAACTTGCTAGATCACTGGAATCCGAAGAGGATTCACAGATCCGTCGGACTTTAGATGCCGAGCGTCACGCAGCTCAAAGGGCTGTTGAAACTTTTGAGCAAACGCAGACCCGTCATAATTTAGACGCTGATCGTCATGCTGCACAAAGGGCTGCACAGACCTCTCAGCAGACCCAAGCTCGCCAAGTCTTGGATACCGAGCGTCACGCGGCTCAAAGAGCTGCTGAGACTTCACAGCAGACCCAAGCTCGCCAGGTCTTGGATACCGAGCGTCACGCAGCTCAAAGAGCTGTTGAGACCTCTCAGCAAACCCAAACCCGCCAAGTTTTAGATGCCGAGCGTCACGCAGCTCAAAGAGCTGTTGAGACCCCAAGGAAGCTGCGGTATTTTTTATAAAGAGTGGGGGAACGTTATCACTCCCAGCACCCTTGGATACGTCAATAGAAACTAAGGCCTTGAGGATTTTTTCTCTATCAATGATGACGTTGTGCAGGTGATGACTTAAAAACGGATTATCTTTATAATTAGGTATGAAGTTGTCATTCAACGAGGAGGACTGGTACACTGACTGGAAAAATGAAAGGAAGGCATCGCACACGTCTTGGCGATCGTCCAGCGTAGGACACAGTATCAGGAATATCAGAATTTAATTTTAGGTTAGATATGTAGGACCAGAAATACTTAATATTATCATGAATACTGTTTTCTACACCTTCTATGTACTTTTGATAGCACAAATGGGACTCTTTTTTAAAGCGCTCTCTGTACAAGGAAAATTGTTGATAGTGGTACTTACTTTGATATTTCTTCCATTTGATCCAAGCCGATTTTTTATTTTTAAAGATATGTATCAATGCAGGTGTGAACCAAACAGGATACTTATCAGTATTTGTGTTTTTTGTAGGAACATGTGTTTTAATAATTCTGTAATAATTTTCATAAAATAAGCTCACCGATCTTTCGGAATTGCGCGGAAACTTAGAAAATTTAGGTATCCCCTCTAAGGCGGAACGAAGTTCGCGGGGGCAGCTAGTTAATACTAAAACTGCGCGAATGAAATCGCGGGGCGTCTACTAGTAAGAAATAAATTTTCCAGAACAAGAGGGTAAGGTAAACCTTGGGAGGAATATGTACACAATTTCTATTTCAGTCGACAAGTTACTTTTTGTTATAAAAGACGAAAACATGTTGTGGTTCTAATAATATTTTATGTGTGTAACGCGACAAGTAAAAGTTGCCTACATAATTATTCAAAGTGAGCCTGGAAGCACAATTACGAAATTGTATTATTTCGAACGTAAAAAATATGTAGGTACAGTTGGTGTTCGCAGAATAGGTAAAGTTGTTAACAGAAAATTGTTAAAAAAATGAGAGCACGTGTCAGAAAATTCATCATATTACGGCGATAGGCTCACCCACTCTCACGTTCGGTTAAATACTTTGGGATTAAAACGTAAAGTATACAAAATGTATCTATAGAATTCTATAAAGAATAAATACAATTCTAATACCCTACATAATTAAACGTCTGATAAATACATTTTACCCCGGTTTGGGATTTAGGCATAAAGCGTTTTTTTGTACAAAATTAATTACTTATTAATACTACATGTGCCCTGTGGTGATATCGCGAGTTTATCTCGTGGGAAATTCGAGATATAATATAGCCTATGTTTATTCCGATATATAGGTTTGCGCCTACTTTCATAGTGCGAACCGCCAGGATGTTTAACGACTTGCCGGAGTCTGTTTCCTGCGCAGTACAGTCTGAAGGTTTTCAAGTCACGGGTGAATAGGTACCTTCTGAACAAGTGTGCTCCAGAGTAGACCACGTCGCTGCTTAACATCCGGCAGGATGGTGATCAAACGATTGTTCATAGTGATTAAAGAAAAAAAAGGCTCCCGTCCAGACTTTATGTGGCTGATGTCAGGGATATATCCGCCCATCAAGCATTTGTTAAATTACTATTCAATCGTATTTATGTTAACTATACTTAGATGTAAGCCCTGGTGATTTGAAATGATGCCACTTTCTTCCCGGTTCTTCTGGCCAGTAAAAGATATTAATTCGAACCGGGGACGTTTACTTTTGTTTTTATAATTATAAATGACTTTCATCAAGCTTTGTGTTATACACATCTTTATAACGATGAAGAAATAAACGATTTGA
>SJJU01014817.1:0-13076 GCA_012932125.1 Conopomorpha cramerella
AGCGGAGCGGCTATTGATGAATACCGGCCACCGGCTAATATTACCAAGATACAGTAAAAAAAAATACAATTTATTCAGCACGTTATTCGAGATTAGTCCAGTGACCAGTGATTAATAATTTTCAGTCATGAATACAGGACGAATCATTTTACTAAACTTGATCCATACAAAATTATTAAAGAAACGATTAGTATTATTTCGCAAATCTAGCAAGAAATCTCCAGAAGTCCAAGTGAAATCAGAAATCCCGTTCGACGACGAAGAATATAAGTGCAGAGTTTGTTTGAAAGAAGGATGTATACCAATTTTTGGGAACAATACATCTGACGATTTTTCTGTAATTTTTACTTCTATTACAAATATTGAGGTCTTTCAAGATGATCATTTCCCCAAGTTTTTGTGTGACTCCTGTAGATCTCTACTGCAGGGTGCTCTAATATTAAAGAAAACTGCAGTACAAAGTGACATAATTCTGAAAAAAGAAGATGTTCCATTGTCTTGCTCTGAGATCGGAGATGAAGTGTATGATGGTAATGAACATGACATGGATAGTCAATTAATGAAACCAGCAGTTGCAGAACCCACAGAACCTATAGAACCTACACACCCCAAAGAAATGAGATATCATTGTGGAGTTTGTAACTTACATTTCAACACACTTACAGGAATCTACAATCACAGAAAAACACCCGAACATAAGAATGCAAAGTACAAATGTTTGATGTGTAATAAAGTTTACAACATAAAGAACTACCGAAAGCATATTGCGTCACATGTTAGCAATTACATGTGCGATATCTGTGGTAAACAATTTCCAGTTAAATCTAGACTTTTCCGTCACAAAATGACGCATGGTTATGAGCTACCTTTTCAGTGTCCGGCTTGTCCATATCGTGGAAGATTCAAGGAGTCTTTAAAACTCCATATGCGATGCCATACAGGTGAGAGGCCATACCAGTGTCCTCATTGTCCAGTGACATGCTCTAGAAAGGGTAACTTAAGCAGACATTTGTTGTGTCATAAGAAAGAGTTCAATTTTCACTGCGATACATGTGGAAAAGGATACCATTTCAAAAGAGAATTGGAGGACCATTTCAAAATTGACCATGTGGGTATAAAAGATTACCCATGCCACACATGTGGCAAAGCTTTCGGTACTAGGAAACTAATGATGAAGCATCAACGCAGGGTGCATAAGAGGGAGAAACTAAAGTGTGGTAGAATGCCACTGTATTTGATTGCTCAGCAAAATATTGATGATTGAAAACAAGACACTTATTTCTGAAGTCACCTACAACTTCAGACCAAACAATTATAGTCTGTTCATTTTACCGAGAGAATTTATGTAAATAAACAGTGGGTAAACTTTTTAATGCAGTGCATGTGCACACATCTACTTGCTTACTAAAATGCAATGAAAGATTATTAATAGAGAAGTACTGTCTGTTTACACAAGAACAAAATTTGTTATAAATAAATGTAATCAACATCTAAACTTCTTCTGATGAGTTTTTTTATTTGGTTGGGCATATAGAGAGAATGGATGAAAGGCGATTGACGAAAGAGATTTATATGGGTGATGTAATGGGCCGAGTGAGTAGAGGTCGCCCCAGAAGGACATATACAGACCAGATTGGTGATGTCTTGGCCGAAGGTGGCGTGAAAAGTACTCGAAACCGGAGGTCATGTATGAAAAGATGTATGAATGTGGATGAAGCGAAAGGGGTATGTCAGGACCGTGACAAATGGATATCTGTAGTCTCTGCCTACCCCTCTGGGAGACAGGCGTGAAGTGTATGTATGTATGCATAAAATAAACAAGGTATTTATTTACATGTCATATTAAATAAAATGCATTTAATATTTTGGTTACCATTGACGTTTCTTGAATAACGATATGCCTAGTTAGGTAGATTCTGTACTACTGTTTACTATGTAAGTACCTAATACTAATACCTACTATACCACCAAGGGTAGATGGGTATTAGTGTCCAACAGGTCAGTTAGTAGAGATACCCAGACCTAATGAACCATAATTTAATTAGGTGGTAGGTACGTACCTAATAAAGTAGTTTCATAGTATGTATAATGTTAGATATTACATCTATACATAAATATCATGCCTGATCCCCCAAAAGAAGTCTCCTCTGAGAGAATAACTCTACATAACTATTTAAACTACCATTCTTTCAAAAAGTGCTGACAGTACATCGCTCCGGCAGTTCTTGGCTGTACCGTGTAATACCGTGTAACATCGTATAATAAAAGACAACCTCAAAAAAAACTGCCTCACTCAGGGTAAGTATCATTCACTCATTTAATCGAATTTCATTCACTCACGGAGGAAAGTAGGTGCCTACTGAGGGAAAGTAGGTACCACTTTACGGTAGAAATAAAATCATTCAAATGTAATGTAAAATGATCATAATTTACCCAGCATCTAAATGAAAAGTTCTGTTAAGTGAAGGCCCAAAATAATAAAACGTTCGGCGACCTACCATTTATTTGCCAAAGGTATAAAAGAAGTGCTAATCACAGTGCGCATTAATGTTCTATCGCCAAACATGATTTCCTCATATTTGCTGTTGAAATTGGTTCAGAGATCTCGAGCTATACGCTCAAGGAGTCTTGAGGATAAGCCGGTTATAAATCAAGAATATGAGAATAGTGCCAACTATAAAGAAAAATGTAGAATATGCTTGCAAACTGGTATAGTGCCCATTTTCGGTGACGAGAATAATCCTGATGTGTCAGAATCTGTTAGACTCTTCGGAAACATTGAGTTGAATGACGACGATCACTATCCAAAGCTTTTGTGCGATGCATGTCACAAGCTATTACAAGCCGCAGTAATGTTCCGGAGTTCTGCACAAGAAACTGATGCGATCCTACGTCAGTCCATCAAGAGAGAATGCAGTCAAGATTATGCAAGTGACTCTGGCAGTCAAGGGGAAGTTGAGCAAATTAAAGATACTAGGACCAAATCATTCTTTATGGAAAAGAAAAAGAAGAAATATCATTGTAAAGTTTGCTACGTTGATTTCAAATTGTTAGATGAGTATTACTATCATGTAACAACTATAGAGCATAAAAAACAGAAAATGAACCCAAATATACAGTGTCACATCTGCAATAAAACTCTGAGAAGGTATTACTTCAAACAACATCTAGATCTACATAAGTCAGAAAAGTTGTACAAAGTAAAATGCAAAATTTGTAAACAGCTCTACAGAAAAGGTGAATACAAGGCTCATTTAGCTTCTCATAGTCCTCAGGCTACCAACTACATCTGTGAGGTGTGTGGTCGATCATTTTTACGCCGTAATGTGTATAAATGTCACTTACAGACTCACAGTACAGAATTTCCACATGAGTGTGAATTTTGTCCATATAGAGGACGGAATCCTGGACTATTGAAAATACATATGCGTACACATACAGGAGATTATCGCTACCATTGCACAGAATGCTCTGCTCGCTTCTTGACCAGCAGCAATCTCAACAGACATATGGCAAAACACAGAGGGCGCAATTTTGAGTGTGATACATGTAAGCGAAAGTTTTACTCCAGGCATGAACTCGAACAGCATTTCAAAGTTGACCACTTAGGCATAAAAGAACACATTTGCAATGTATGTGGAAAAGCATTTGGATATAGGAATGCGATGAAAAAACACCAACTTCATGTCCATAAAAGAGAGAAATTCCTTGATGGGAAAGGAAGAATGCCAGCTTACTTGGAAGCTGAACGGAACAAAGAATCAAGTAGGGATTTCACTGCTTAGATGTTATTTTAATAGAATACCTATGTATTTTTTGTTACATTGTAGCTCTAGGGAGCAGTCATTGTAATTTGTTTTATGACTACAATTATCTGTATATTGTGTGAATAAATCATGTATCACACTGTATTTTTAATTTCAATACCAGTTAGAAATAATCAACACATAATATTTAAATTTCTTTATTGCTATAAACACTGTAAATACATTTTCAATACAATTTTTATAACAACATTCATTTGAATACAACTTTAGAAAAAACACACACAAACATCAAAAAGGTAATAAATAGGTTGAAATGTACTTATCATAGGTAGATCATGACTAGAGAATCTTTGGTTTTTTTTTTTGCAATAATTAAGTACTTGAAACAGGTAAATACAAGGCAGTTATGTAGATAACATCTTAAGAATAGGTAACAATGCTACAAATGGTACATATAAAATACATCTTTATAAACTTATCCCATACATAAAAGGTAGTATTTTAAATATAAGCTATGGACTTTTATGTTATATCAATCTTCAATAAAATCAGTGCAGTTTGATTGTGCAATATATTTATATAAAAGGCCTCATGGAATCACAATTATTTGGGAGGATCTAGTGTTATTTTTACACACATGCAATATGCATAATTATAATGAAGGTCACCCATATATTGGATATCATGTGTTGCTAGGACTAGGGTGTTTATACATAAATATAAAACATTTTTTAATATTTTGTGTATACAATAGGTATAATAATGCAGACTTTTAATCATATGATGGACCCCTACACATAGTAGCAATAAATGCAGCAGCAAAAACAAATTCTAACAGCTGCAACGTTAACATTAGAGTACACCAGATTAACTCTATTCGGAGCACCACAACTTGCCAGAACAGCAAGTATAAGACACCCATTAATGAAGGCACTGTCAGCAGAACAGAAAACATCACAGGTATATCTGGAAATATTAATATAAATCCACATCATTATGACAACAATAAATAATTTTAAAAATATTTTTTCATAGTAACTAGTAATACCTATAACTTCATATGTTTTACTAAAAGATCTGCTAGAAAATCTTTTTTTTAAATATTGTAGGTAGGTATAATAAAAAGCTCACCTCTCTCGCTCAAACTTCCTTTACGCCCTAAATAGAGTCTTAGGGCTTCAATACCAAAAAGTCCTACAAGAACACCATAGTCTTGTCCCAGCTTTGTTACGCCTGTACCGTACTTTGTGCTTATTAGAACTGATTTCAGGATCAAAGTACCTAATTCGCACGTAGCAAATAATCCAAAATAAAAAGAATTGACATACAGTAATATTTCATAGGCGAGACTGGGGTTGACCATGTTTTTATGACAGAAAAATACAAATATAAAATATTTGTAGGACCCGGTAAATTGAAAATCGTAACTTAAAACGGCTTGGTTATATTAAATCTAAAAATATAAACTTATTTTCTAAATACATAGCACTCCTCGCTCTAAAAACAGAAAGTGACAGATCAAAGAATGAATGAAAGATCCAGAGATAGGTACGGAGGAACGGGAGGACTGGGAGGACTTACCAAGTACTGACTGACTTGACTGACATTATTGTTGTGCGGATGTCGTCGACCGTCGTACTATTTCGTGCTGCAGTGCTTTGCTCTGTACTATTAGTTATTAGTGGTGCGCGCGGCGCGGCAACAGCACGGTGCGGGCGTATACGATTTTCGGTCTGTGCACGTGTCTTGATTTAATTCTTACTAAACCTATTCTTGTTATAAAAGTGCTTGTTAAGTTTGTTGTAATACTACGATTCTGGAGTTCAGTGGTCAATCCTGGTGGGTAACTACTATGTTTTTTTTTGTCAATGCATACAAAATACCTAATCTAGAGCACTAATGTCGCGACCTAGCCTACTACAATAACCACGTTTCTGAAACTTATAAGATAGGTATTGTATGCATAATACTAAAACTCCATAGTTTTAGTAAAGGCACTTATTTTTTTTAAGTTTAATGTAACATGGAGTGATTTTCTTCCTGCTTGTGCCGTACCTGGTGTTAATTACAGTTTATTCAAGATGAACAGAAGTAATTTAATTATTTACCTACCTATTTCATTACCTTAGTGGATATTTAAATACTTCCATAATTAATAAGAGTGTAGCTACCTACCTGCCAAAGTATACTTTTTCTATTTCATCCAAGTAGGTTTTAAGCACTCATTTACTTGTGGTTTTATTTTTCTGTACTGACTAGTAATAAAATATGACAAAAGTTATTGTCATTTCATCTTGTTGGTATTTTTAAGTAACCAATAATTACTTAGGTACAATTTAACAAGTAGTACTGAGTTATTTTTGACAGTCAACATTTTAATGCTTTACTTACATCTTTGTGCACTACCTACATTACCTATTTACTTAACAAATAACTTATTTTTAAGACCTGTTTGTTATTATTTTTATGCAAGCTCTCAAGAACCGTAGATACCTGCAAACATTATACCATGCATTAGATGAGAGTGTACTAGTACATCAATGATCAGCTTTTTTGTTGACTTTGCTAGAGAGAGAAGTATCATTTTTGAAATGAAGATAATTTATTTTTATATTAAACTTAAACCATGATTTATAAAGTTAATTATGAATTTGCTTTTTCCAAGTTCTGTAAAAATACATAATTACCATCAAATCATACAAATACTGTATGTCACTAAATACATAATAAGTAAATAGGTTATTCTGTCATAAAAATTTGGTTAACACCAGTCACTCCTATAAAATGTCATAATCTATGCCAATTCCTTTTAAGGTCTATCCTCCCTTTTGGGGGTCACAAACATGCATGTACCTATGTATATACATTTTTCTACAGAAAGGACCATTAAAGGAATTATTGGGATGGGAACACTAAGCAAAATTTTGATAAAAGTGCAAGTCAGCGTTGGAATTACTGTATAGATCTTATCCTTAAACAGATTTAGATTAAAACTATGTCTTTTATTTGCATTCAGACGAGTCTAGCAGATGGCTCTCAAAATAGGATCTAAATGTATTCTGTGCTCTTTGTTCTGTATGCTGCGTCTCATTGCTTTGTTTAGTTAAACAATCTTTAATGAAATCAGCACAGCTCTTTTGATGTACTTATAAGATATTCACATATAATTTTGTTCTGTAGCCTATGTTACTCAGTTTTTTTTTAACACAGTGAGTCATCCTCCCTGATGTTAAGCAGCGATATGGTCTATGATGGAGCACACTGGTTCATTAGGTACCTATTAACCCATGACTTGAAGACCTTCAGATGTATGTATCAAAAGTTGACAGAATTATAGAAATATGTCCCTTCGATTTTGAGTTTTTCCTTAAAACACATTTTTATTTATTAATATTTTTATAGACTACTAGACAGAATGTGATATTTGCTTGTGCTTTCACGATTAGACCGAAGGTTATTGGAGTATATTTAGAGAATTTAGTGCATTTCTATTTTATTTCATTAATTAGGTGTATGTTCTCATTATGATAAAATAAAGCATAGATAATTACTTACAATGTTTAATGAATGGTAGTTATCAATAAATATATTTGCATTAGCATTGATAACCAGTTTGTGATAAATCAAGAATGAATGTTGTAAGAAATCGGAGAACATTTTCATAACTTTCTATACTTACCTACTTACATACTGGCACTAGCTCAGGTCTACCCTTTAGTCAAATTATACAAGGTAACCTTTTTACAGTGGCTGGATTATCAATACTGTATTCTCAGACTGTCTAGTGTATTGTTATTCTGAGAGATTCTTGAGACTATATTAGCAGAGTCGTGGCTGCACCCCATTAACACAGGTTGTCCTGCAACCTACGGACGGGGGTAGTCGCTTCCACAAAGTAAATTTCAAATTGTGTATTGATTATATTTGTTATGTGTAAAATATTCTGCAAAAATAGTATCTTACGATTAACTCATTAATAAAGAATTTTATTATTTTTATTATTATTTATTATTATTATAAACTCTCCGGCAAACATTGTTTCACCAATATACATTATTTTCGCAGCGCACGCATCGAAAGCTCTCAAGGATGAATAATTTTCCCCGTTTTCTTAAGATTTTCCATTATTTATTCGCACCTAATAGTAGCAGCGTGATGTTACATAGCCTAACGCCTTCCTCGATAAATGGTCTATACAACACAAAAATAATTTTTCAATTCGAACCAGTAGTCCCTGAGATTAGCGCGTTCAAACAAACAAACAAACTCTTCAGCTTTATAATATTAGTATAGATAAATAAATATCGCGGGACATTTCACGCACGGTCATCTGACCTCAAATTAGGATACCCTGGACAATGGGTGCCAGATACTGGTATACTTTTTCGTACATTCGTTTCGTACGTTTTTCTGCTTTTCTAGGTGCTAACATGATATGGAATTCATTTTAAATAAATGTTTATTTTTATTATACTTTAATTCAGCGTCTGTAGTCCAGTTGGTCGGATACTTGACTTGTAACCAGGAGGTCCCGGGTTCGAGTCCGGCTACTGGACGTGTACCAATGGGACTCTTTTTCAGAGCCCTATGTACGCAACGCAACGCTCGTACGGTGAAGGACAACATCGTGATGAAAACCGCACACCACAAGGTGCGTGAACCCTATAACGGCGATGGGCTCACCCCCTGTCACGTTGGGTTAAATACGCTTGGTGAATCGTGGGTATTCAGCAAGTGCCTCTGCCTACCCCTCTTTGGGATTAAAGGCGTGAAGTGTATTTTTTTTATTTTAATTCAACACAAAGTTGCTTCCCGCTGTCTGTCCCTATGAATTCTTAGATCTTCAGAACTATGCAACAATTTCTGATGCAGCCTGCATCTCGAAACACTATTAAAGAATTTTACTATAGTATATACATGTTGAATAAAAAACTTTAGCAAAAGTCGAAGTAGTTACTTAATGTATGGTACTAACATTCCTCAAGGAACCCTATGTCAAAAACAAACAAAAAATTTCTTCTTCATATAAAATAGCAATCAGCTGATTGCTAAATTTGTACGAAGAGGTGATTTTTTTTTTCGTTATTTGGTATCATGGGCTGAGTGACTCTCGTGTTTCGCCGACCTTTTTGATTTACGCAAGCAGAGAAACAATGTTATTAAATAATGTATATTGATTTCAAACACTGTTTACCGATTCACCTAGTCCATCAATATTTTTAACACAAACATAGATAAATGTAGATGTCCTGGCCGAAGGTGGCGTGAAAAATACTCGAAACAGGAGGTCATGTATGAAAAGATGTATGAATGTAGATGAAGCGAAAGGGGTATGTCAGGACCGTGACAAATGGAGATCGGTAGTCTCTGCCTACCCCTTTGGGAGACAGGCGTGAAGTGTATGTATGTATGTATGTAGATAAATAAAACATTCAGACGCATACCTACAACAAAAAATGCCTAAGCCGATCACTAAACCTAACAGGTGATAAAGGAACAGAAGAGAGATGAAATTGAAGTGGTATGTCTAAATGAACACTTATGCGTTTTTATTGTATGTCAGATGCCAAAAACAGATATTAGTGGCGTGCAATTGGAGAGATAATATATCCAGCAGTGTACAAGTATGGGCTGATGATGATGATGAAGTACGACGCAGACCTCAAGTTCTGCGAATGTCTCGGGACAATAGAGGTCCGGGATGCATTAGTAGTCGAGCAGCTACTTTTGGGGTCAATCATCACATACATTTAGGTAGATGCCATCATACCAATGATGAAGCTATGTTTGCCAAACCCCTAATGCGAAAACAGACGTGACTAAAAAGGTTAGACATAGGTATAAAGTACCTAACATCTAGATACGAATTTATATGCTCCACGCAAAAAAAGAAACTGAATTATATTTAGATAGAGGCCACGATCTCTCTTTATCTCAATGATAAAACATTTCGCTACTGTTTGACAGTCATAAAATGAAATGCCACATGACAATTATATCTTTGTAAGTAGCTGTCCATGTTGACTGTGTAAAAACCTAATTACTTGTTATGTAACACTTGTTCACTTATTTACTCAATGGTAACTAGCAGTCTTAGGGAAAGTGATACAAAACAAAATATGTTATTTTATGAAATTGAACCTTAACATAAAAGGTTCAAAACTTAAATTACAAAATCGGCATATTTCGTATTGGGTCCTTTTTGTTCCAACTATGCGATATGTAGTAGGTATTAGAAAGTATAGTATACTTTCCAAAAAATCTAAGTGAAACCTGATGACCCAATTGATGCGCCACTCTTTCATATTTCTTGGCGTAAGGCCAACTTAATATTAATTGGTTGGAGTTAAATATTTTTTCCTAGAGAATAACTCACATGCTTAAAGCGAGCTTCGCGACCGAGTGTTTCTCGGCTTTTCTACATAATCAAAATACCTATAATTTATTAGCATAAAGATTTAGGAGTGTCACATAAAATAAGTTATGAATATTGAGCGTCTGTGGTCCAGTTGGTCGGATCCTTGACTTGTAACCGGGAGGTCCCGGGTTCGAGTCCGGCTACTGGACGTGTACCAATGGGACTCTTTTTCAGAGGCCTATGTACGCAACGCAACGCTCGTACGGTGAAGGACAACATCGTGATGAAACCCGCACACCACAAGGTGTGTGAACCCTACAACGGCGATGGGCTCACCCCCTGTCACGTTGGGTTAAATACGCTTGGTGAACTGTGGGTATTTGCTTTAGCAAGTGCCTCTGCCTACCCCTCTTTGGGATTACAGGCGTGAAGTGTATATATTATTATATAATATTGAAACAACACTTGGTAATGGTCAAAAGATGCTACGTAAACAGGCCTAGCAAGCGCGACAAGAAAGACGCGACATAGCACAAATACGCACTGTGATTGGCCGTTATCTCACGCCACGCGTTTTATCGCACAGTTAGAACCAAAGTGACACAAAACAAAATGTGTCATTTTATGAAATTGAACCTTAACATAAAATATATAAAAGTTAAATTACAAAATCGGCATGTTTCGTATTGGGTCCTTTTTGTTCTAACTATATGTCTGTCTTGTCAGTTCATCCTTGGAGCGCTGAGCTAATCGAGCAGTTCGGAAAGAGACCTTGTCATAGGGGTAGAAGAAATTACTAGAAACTCCCTGTCCATCTATTCAATTGTTAATCAATAGGTACATTTAAAACTACCTACATCTCGCGAGACATTATCGAATATGTGAAATCCTGACCATTCGGTCCTTTTCGTGCCGATTTTGTAATTTAAGTTTTGTATGTATGTATTTTAATGTTAAGGTTCAAGTCGATTAACGAAAGAGATTTATGGGTGATGTAATGGGCCGGGTGCGGACATATATTGACCAGATTGGTGATGTCCTGGCGGAAGGTGGCGTGAAAAGTACTCGAAACCGGAGGTCATGTATGAAAAGATGTATGAATGTAGATGAAGCGAAATCCTGACATATCCCGTCAGGACCGTGACAAATAGAGATCTGTAGTCCCTGCTTACCCCTCTGGGAGACAGGCGTTAAGTGTATGTATGTATGTTCAATTTCATATAATGATGACACATTTTGTTTTGCGTCACTTTTGTTCTAAGATATTTCTCTTTCTTCCAGACAAACCGAACGATCACACATGCTCACCAGTTTATGATATTGGTGATAGAACATGGAACTGACACGGCGTTCGGAAGCTGAGAGTTTGCTGAGGCCCGACCAGCGCGGCGTCATAATGCCACACCATAGCACGCAGTCGCAGGGTAAGTGGAATTCTGGATTTCAAGAGTAGTGATCATTAGCGTACTGTACCCAGGGTCCCATCTACACACATCAAAAGCGTCTGGATCAAGTACATTTTAGATGATTGCAATCAAGAATATATTTTACAAAAACTGAATTCATTCATAATTTATTCAAAATGTGGTGATAAGTCATGGGGAATTAGGTAGGAGACCGATCCAGAAAGTTATTCATTTAAATAAATTAGATTCTTTTTTAGACCTAAAAATGTTCTTGATCCCTAGACACTTTTGATGTGTGTATATGTATTCGGCCACTGCTGGATATTTTCTGCTTGTCGCATCCAGCTTCTGCCAGCCATCTTTTGCAAATCATTAGTCCACCTTGTCTGAGGGCGTCCTACACTCCATTTGCCGAGATGCTATCATTACTGTCATTAGCGTCGTAGACATTTATGACAGTAATAAAAACGAAAATCTGTGAAATAAAATTTTTACCTTAATACATACACTTCACGCCTGTCTCCCAGAGGGGTAGGCAAAGACTACAGATCTCCATTTGTCACGGTCCTGACATACCCCTTTCGCTTCATCTACATTCATACATCGTTTCATACATGACCTCCGGTTTCGAGTACTTTTCACGCCACCTTCCGCCAGGACATCACCAATCTGGTCAATGTATGTCCTTCTGGGGCGACCTCTACTCACCCGGCCCATTACATCACCCATATCTTTCGTTAATCGACTTTCATGCATTCTCTCCATATGCCCAAACCATATGAAAAGTACCTGTAAAAGGCTTACTTTTACACTTAATATCTAATGACTTTCGTACGAGTTTAAATCTTGGAGTGGAAGACCAGATTCTCGGTGCACTGTACTTTATTCGTTTTATTGCAGCTATCGACACGTGATTGTCTTGACTTAGAAACAAGAATTATATCTATTAGCGAGTTTTAATTGACCTAATCAGTGTTAACTTACTACAGAGCTACGTTGCTTAGGACTGTAATGCCAAAAGGGGTCGAATTACCATGTGCTAATTAGTTACTCGGGAGTTTGATGGTTTTTGTACCCACTTCATTTTCGTAAGATTGTGATAATTAAGGTGGTTCAATGATCTTTTGCCGTGAGTGCAGAATATAGACGCATTTAAAAAAAAATTGTTAGCAATTTTCTCACAAGATGACGCTACGGTGTTCTATCTCGATCATCAATCAAACCCTTTATTTTGTTTTATTGTATCTACTATGTATAAATGTATTTCTTATTGGATAGTATTTAAACGTGCATCAAAAAAGTCTAACCTAACCTAACTAAAATACTGACTTAGCCACAAAATTACTGATTTGGTCTGGCTTTTTAGGTGTGCAAGTTAGTAATTTTGAGGTACAGTTTATTATTTTCCTTTCTTATTGACTATCCTGAATAAATGAAATTAATAAATAAACCCTTTTAGACCGAAACTGCGAATTAAAAATTGTTTACAATTTACATACATGCATAGACCAAATAGTATACTAACGTACATACATGGTAATAGTA
>SJJU01014827.1:0-16923 GCA_012932125.1 Conopomorpha cramerella
CAATTATGTTATGCAGTAAAAAAAATGTTCCTGAATCCGACGTGCACGCGCCCTAACATAGCTTCACCTTCAGCCATTCTACCGTGGCCGTATGAATGTTTTCCTGGGAGCATCCTCTCCAGCTTTTATTTTATTCCGAGTCTCTTGAATAAGTGATGGGAATCCACGCCGGCACTAATTGAAGGCGATCTGTTCAGACTTCTGACACGAGAGAACGCATACTTAGTATATTTGTTTGCTATGGGAACCTGAAAAAATATGTTACAATTTATTTTTATTTATGGTCATTATTATGTATGTCAATTTATGTTACCCCAATGTGTATATATAATGTGGCAGAGATGCGAATGTTACGATGGGACTGTGGAGTTACTCGACTGGATAGGATTAGGAATGAGTAGGTACATAAGAGGAAGCCTGAAAATAGCACTAGTGACAGAAAAGATTAGGAGTAACAGACTAAGATGGTATGGGCACGTCATGAGGAGGGATGAAAACCATGTAACAAGGAAAGTAATGAGTATGAATGTGGAAGGATAAAAGGGAAGAGGGAGACCAAAGAAGGAATGGATGGACTGTGTGAAAAATGATATGTGCGTGAAAGGTGTAACTGCAGAGATGACGAATGATAGAGATGAATGGCGAAAAGAAACGTGCTGCCCTTATCCCACACTAGGTGGGTAGGCGCAGGAAAATGATGATGTTCATTTACCCCAATTAATTTCAAGGCGAGGTAGGCAGAGGCACTTGCTAAGTACTTAACCCAACAGTCGGTGAGCTCATCGCCGTAATTTTTCAGCATCAATCTGCGATACGATTTTCACCACGATGTTGTCCTTCACCCTATGAGCGTTGCGTAGCGTACATAGACTCTGAAAAAGAGACCCATTGTTACACGCCTAGTACAGATGTTCTCGAAACTGCAACCTTCCGATTGCAGAGCCTAACCACTACATCACAGACACTCTCTTTTTCGAAAATACACTTCACGCGTTTTAATCCCAAAGTACGCAGAGCCACTTGCTAAGCAAATCTCACAGTTCCCCGTATATAACCCAACGTAACAACGGGGGCTCATCGCCGTTACATGGTTCACTCAACTTGTGGTGTGCGTGTTTCACAATTTTCTTAAATATAATTCAATTTATTCCTTTTATGTAGTAATAATAGCAAACTAAACCTATAATCTTGATAAAGATTGATAAAGATATCATCATTATGTAAGCCCTATAACGTCCACTGCTGGGCATAGACCTCCCCCAAGGCGCACCACAAACGGCCATGTGACTTTCTTGTTAAACAAACATCATTATCATCATCAGCGACATGAACATACAATATATCACACGAATTCACAACAAAATCAGCGAATACAGCGTCCTTGATCCAGCTGGTCGACTACTTGACTTGTAACCGGGAGGTCGCGGGTTCGAGTCAGGCTACAGGACCTGTACCAATAAGACTTTTTATCAGAGCCTATGTACGCAACGCAACCCTCTGATGAAACCCTCACACCACATGGTGTGTGAGCCCTGTAACAGCGGTGGGATCACCCCCTGTCACGTGGGGTTAAATACGCTTGGTGAACTGTGGGCAATATCTGCCTACCCCGCTTTGGTATTAAAAGGCGTGAAGTGTATTTCACAACATGTCGTAACCCGGAACCTAAACGATAAGAACCTATTTCACATTAAACCTAGAAAGTTTTACACACTAACAGTAATTGTATAACTATACAGTTAAATGAAAAATGCAAAGATTATAAATATAAAAGCAGCAGCCAGTTGCAGGCAGTTTCAGTCGCGTCGTCGCCACCTCCCGGCGCCACAGTCGTTTTATAACATCACCTAATTAAACGAATGAAAATGGATCGCCGATGTTTTCATTTCATTTGTCGATGCTCTCAACCATGCTGAGGGGGTTGGTTACGTTCGAAAATTGATTTCGGGAAGCGTGTGGGTTACTCCGGTGTAAGTTGATATGTTGTAGGGCCTTTTTTTGCGCAAAACGGCAGAGGATGTGACGGGAATACGCGGCGGTAACACGCGATGCAGCAAGAGTTAATAGGGAAAATACATTTTTTGTCGTTCTGAATCCGTCCTGAACTACGTGACGTCCCAAATGTGCTGAGCATAAATAGACTTGTTCCTTTTTTCTGATTAATGACACTTATTTTAAAAAAAATCAATTTCACACCTTTTAACCTCAAAGCGGGGTAAGCTTGCCAAGCAAATGTCCACGGTTTACTAAGCGTTTTGACCCAACGTTACTTATTTTGAGTTAAGTATAGTAAAATAAATCAACTTTATTCACAGCACTAATTATTACTCTTGCCTGTAAACTTATTTTCTTCTGCGCAATGTGTCCTGTTTCAAGAGAGACTACAAGAAGTTTGTTTAAGGTTCAGAGCATGCACTTTACTTCAGAGGAAGTAATATCTTGTGAGGAACACCCAATCATACATTGTAAATTTTAAGTAATCATGTGATTTATTATAATCATGATACTCTCTTCGTATCGATATTTTTTTTGACGGATAGCTGTTCAGATCTCTGTTAAATTGTTTAAGCCTTAGGCACACAAAAAGCGGCGCATCAACCGACAAATAGCACGAGTCCGCGAGCACGCCGCTTCCGATGTGGCATGAATAGCGCGAGCCCGCGCACCATTGTTTTACTAACTTAGGTACTTACATTTTTATTTTCTTTGAAATTTATTATTAAAACACTCAGTCATATCCAGCATAAGTACTTGAAAGCTAATCACCACAGTATCTATCAGCGGTGGGAATCGAATCCACGGCCTTACGGAAAGTAGAAAATAGAGAAGCATGTTGACTACTAGACCAACGGGCCCATCTCTGTATGTTTTATTATTTCCTTTGTATAATAAACAAGTCTTTACTATATGAAGATAATTATCATGAAAGCGTTTTCATAAAGCAGCCCTCACTTTGCTTAGTCCATCCATTATCTAACAATTGCTTTTTGAAGGAGATAGATTAGCTAAGCGTAAAGAATTTCGACCTTGTTTATAAGTAGTCCAACAAGATTGTGCCAAGGCAAGGTAGGCTTTATTACCTACTTATTAAAACATAGCATGTAATGAAAGACATACACATTCGTTTAATTACTGATAAAAATGGATTATGTACGCAAAGTAACATTTCGGTATTACGCTGACCTCATGGCAGACTTTATTGAGGTAGGTGGAGACAATTAATATTTGAGTAACTTCTGACAGTAAAAAAATGTTATTTGTATTTTTTTATAGTTTCCCAGATATTTTTGCAAAGTTATATACCTATACGTCATGTATGCCAGATACCACAGTAATAAATGTATAATGCTATTTTGATTTTTAAGTTTGCGGATAACTTCATTGTGTATGAACCGACTTTTTTGTTTATTTTTTTTGCTGGATAGAAACATAGTGGTACCGTCTTAAGGAAGTCAGGTTTTGATGATGGCCAACCCGATAAAACGAGATCATATTTAAAGAATCTTAGGGGCGGGCGACTAGTACTAGCTGAAGTGGGTTCTTTTTTTATTATAAAATAGGTAATCAGTTTAAAGTGTAACTGGTGCCTTAACTGAACCATTATCTTGGCCGACCATACAGTTACCCCCTTACCAATAAACGTGTTGTAACTTATACCGAAGTTATTACAGCTCTACTGAAACTAGGTACTCCGTATGTGACATACAACTGACAACTTAAGCTGAGCTTGGTATAATGTGGGAATATACGTACCGCGTTTGTTGGTAAAGCCGTTACTATTTAGTGAACTACCCATAGTAAGCACCCTCTGCCCTATAGCTTACAAAATATTCAACACCCGTAAGGCTCTCCAATAAACTTTTAGCAACGTATAACAACTATATCAAAAAACATCCTTATAAAATACAAGATCAAAAAAACGTTTTTCATAAGTACTTATTATACTAAAAGCTCGGAGCCCTGACAAAATCTCCTTAATCTTCTTCAGCAAAATCTTTGTCCTATAAAATATAAATAACAGTTTTAGGCAATCTACTTTAGAATAGATCTTTCATTAACTGTTGCCTTGATAGCTTGTGGTAAACTGGTATACTCAGTGGGCTGATCTGTAAGTCTGTCATGAATGAAAAACAAAATTAAAATATGGTCATTGAATTGAATGTAGACTCAAATGTGGTAATTTTTGGTTACAAGACTTAAGCATAATTATTTACTATAGGAATGTAGATATAGTCTGGACTCGTGGCATTTACGATTTATTGACATTTGAATTGCATCACTACTAATGTGTCACTCACAGTGTCTAACTTACCATTGATACACACGTCTGAAAAGTAAACAATTGAACAGAACGAATGAAAAAAATAAAAGAATAATTGACTTGTCAAAATAAAAAGAAAAATAACATTCTGCACTGCCAGTCGCCCGGTAGAAAGGAGGCCGCAACATTTCCCGTAGAGTACTTCGTGTGATCAAACGGATAATGCGCGTTATTCCTACGACGCAAATAAAGCATCACAAATAGACGGCATTGTATTATCTCTCCTTTGAAGATATACGGTGGCATCGCATTCTCGGGGGGCTGTCAATTTTCTCTCATCCAGAAATCCCGCAAAGCTCTGAGCGCAAGCTGTGTGTCCATGACGTCACTGCATGCAAAGATTGCCTCAGATATGACGTCATAAGCACACCCTAAGGGCGGACATACACTCTGGTTGCGGATTCGGTTAGCACATTTATTGGTGTTTGGTACGTTTCAGTATGTTTTAACTGCCTCAATATGTATTTCTGAGTTTAATCACCGAACTCTAAATATTGCCAAATAATACACTGGAATGAGAATTAACACTTTATTGTGCAGTAATACACAATTAATTATAAAGCTAGTTCTGTAATCAAGGAAATAATATAAATTTTTAATCGTCCGCCAACGGGCAAATATCACATTGGAAATACTGCTTTCTACGGTTCACTTAAACACCCATCAACAGTTCAGGGTTAAAAAAATAATGAAACATCTAGCTTAATATTAAATCTCGTGGATATACCTACATTTTCATCATACAAGAAGTCTGTGGTCAAGTCTGGTCCGTAGACTTGTCATGACATCGCGATTTTTCGAAGCCTATTTACGCTACGCAACTCTCAAATGGTCCTTTGAAATACCTTGTTTCCAACCAACAAAAGAATCAGCAAAATCGGTCCCTACGAAGACGTCGAAGTTATCCGCGAACAAACATATTATATACAGTCTAAGTAGCTTAAAGAAATCAAAAAAGGTATGTAATTATCCATTAAAAATACTTTGAATTGTGTACGATTATGTGATTAATAAGTAGCATAAAGAGGGTTGGGATTAAAAGGCGTGAAGTGTATTTATTATTGAAATTATCTGACGGTCCTCTCCTTTACTCCCAGAAGTTCCTTTAGCACTTTTTGAAACATTTAGGAATAAACGTGTACACGCACTAGGAAAAACCTGTGTCGCGAGGACCCAGATTTTTTTCTATGTCTACTCGTAGTACGTATTATTTATATTACCTACAACTACGTTGTATGACTGTGAGCAGTATGGAGTTAGTGACTACCGTATAACCCGATGTTAAAAGTGCATAAAAATAGCATTAAATTCGCCTTTGTACAATTTTAGTGATTAAGTAGAGAATATGTCTACTTACTAAGAGTTAAGTAAGGTAAAGCGATAAAGTAAACACTTTGAAATAAATCTTTTATTATAAGGGTTATTTAATTCTATGTCTTAGTACATACCTAAATGTTTTAAGCCGATCTAAGTAAGGCCTCTAACTTTTATTATTTATTTATTTACACACACAACCCTTCCAGAATAAATGTTAATACAGTAGTGTGGAGAATGGTTAGGTAATACTACATATTAATTACACAACTTAACATTAAAAACAATAAAACTTAACAATTTAAACACATCTTACTTGTTCAATTACTATGGAAAGTAGTCTAGACACCCGATTTAGCGGTGCAGTCAAAAAGTTACAAAACAGATCCGCTTTAAGTCAGTCATCCATGCAATCACGTTAATCTAATTGGCACAATGTTATAAGGAAGAAATTTAAAGGAGACTTGCGTACAAAATTTTACTGTTCGATTTCTCAATCAAGATCAGCTAAAGTTGGTTTTACTACCTACTTAGCCAATTAACATGTGAGTTAAACTTGATCTGTTTTCAGTTGAACTCGGTTAAACTTGGACCATGTGGGATCGAATTAAATTAAACACGGAAAACAAGTGATGCATCGGGCTGCGTAAATAAAGTTTTTAGTAGCTTAGTTGGTACTATAAAGATAACGAATTAAGGCAAATTGTTTACAAATTAAAATTTATACATTCGAATGTTTGGATTTGTACGGGAATGCGCAATCCTATTACGCAAAAACATATTGTACCGATTTTGCCGAAACTATGTTATTATTGAGCTAGAAGAGCTTGTTTTTAAATATCATTGTTTAACTTTTATTTAATGAAAACTTTTTTTTAAAAGGACATCCAGGAAGGTCATGCGCATTGCATAGCACAAAATCAGCGACAAAAAACAAATGTAGGCTGCCTTAATTATGGGTTGCCACAACATGGCAAGGGGCGTTACACTATTAATAAAATTAATAATAAATTATGATGTACTGCTAAATTATATCCGGGTATGAAGGAAGCCGGTACTACTTATATCTAAGTAGTACCTTATAAGGTCAAGTGTCTATTACTCGTATTACAATGCGACAGATTACGGATTTCACTTTCGCGTGTAAACACCTTAAGATCAACAATACGGGCGGCTGAATTCCGTTAATTCGCTTGAATCGATTACTCTGGCATCGATTATTAAGACCTGACGGAAGTTTGCTTCGTCGAGTTGTACGAAAACTTGGACCAGCCGGTTTGCTATATTATTTTCTGCCATGGGTTTCTATGAATGTATGAATAATTTAGTTACTTGTGGAAAACTATTAGGTACATGACAATATAATTGTCTTTACGGCCAAGAAACTGATCTTACCAATCTAAAAGTTATATGAATGTTATTGGACACTGTATTTGTTTTTTCACATTCATAGTATACAAACTCTACCTTTAATTTGACGGTCCCGTTGGTGTAGTGGTCAGCATGTCTGCCTCTATTCCGTAGGGTCGTGGGTTCGATTCCCACCGCTAACAGGTATTTAGGTGATGAGCTTTTAAGTACTTGTTGGATATATGTGTCGGTATATTTCGTAGTTTGAATTCCATAATACAAGTGCTTTAGCTACTTAACTAGGGATGAAGGCAAAGTGTGTGTTGTTGTGAAATATTCATTCAATTAATTAACAAGTTGGCTAAAACTCTACGTTGTTGATGTTTTAGTGATACCGAAAGATCATCATTAAAATTTTTAGACCACTTTCTTGGTTAAAAATTCATACAAACTGTTCACAGTTAATTTACATCTGGCTATTACTATCGGAAGCTACGACTGCAGCCCTAGCAAGCGTGTCCATAAATACAAGACATAGAACAAATACGCGCTGTGATTGGCTGCTATGTCACACATCGTGTGACTTAACTGGTGTCCACCAATCATACTGCCTGGTGTGTCTTGTCATTTCTTTCTTGGAGCTAGTTGCTAGGAGGTCTGGTACATTAAATGACGTCTGTCAAAAATAAAATAACTGTGAACGGTGTGTAGTGGTCAGGGCATCTACATCTAGGTCGACGATCGCGGTTTTTATATTTTCTTTCTTCGGAGTTGTTTTATGATCAGTTAAATCATTTTTGTGTGCGTATGTTCATAGTCTACCTATCAATATACAAAAGTATGTAGCTAAATCTATCAGCCTCTATCTTAGTACAGGAAAAATGGTTCTCTAGAAATGTCCTAACCACTACTTCCGGTAGTTGGTACACAAGTGAAGTTTCCGTGGCGGCGCAAACGACGCTCGCAGCGGAGAAGGGCGGACATAAACAAAAGTCGCTGGGTACTGAAGCGCACGACCATTAACATTGATGGCTCTCGATCAACACGATAGCGCGTCTCTCCTCATTTTCAAACAAATTACTGCTCTCGCAAATTGCTTTTTCTATCTCCATTCTTACATAATAGCGTTCCAGATAAGAATCACCTCGAATCTCTTCCTTTTGCTTAAAATCGAACTGGTTTTGATTACGACAGGCCTAGGAGGTCCCGAGTCGTCGCTCGCAACACGAGGCACAGTGATCGCTGGGGTAATATTCACATAATCTTATCTTTTTTCGATAGACTCGGCAGTAGTAAATCGCGTGACGATGTAATTTTGAATCTTGGCGTTTATTGTTATGTATAGATCATGAGGGAGTTGGGAAATTAAGAACTTAATGGGGCGCTGTTACATTTCCGCGCACTTTTCCCGTAGCTTTTTTTAGGAACAGGTAATTTACGGTAATGGGATTCTTAGTGAGCATCAAGCAAAGTTAATGTATATATTCGGTTCAAAATATCCGAATACACAAATTACTCCATTAATCGGTATTTCCAAAAGAAACGTTTCGTGTGGGATAGATATATCCTGGCCATCACCCTCAGTCATCTGGAGCCAAATTAAGATACCCTACACTATGAGTGCCAGAAAATCATAACGTATCTAAATACACAATTAGATAATAATGGACATAAATATAATACTCATTATGCTAACCTGTTATGTAATGTTCGTCTTGTGAAGTAAATAAATCAACAAGGTAGGTACTTTATTATTATTTCGGGTAGCATCATTACGCATTAGGTTCTAAATCTAAGCCTGTTATGTATTGCATGTTTTATTAATATTAATAAAAGGACAATTTAGTATACATACATACATTGCGGAGACGAAAAGAAATTACTTATATACGTCAAATAAAAATCACGCAATTAACATAGAAATGCCACTGTAATTAACAATAGTCACTGTTCACTAAAGCATTAGACGTCCTAGAGGCAGATTATCTACGGATTGTCGTCGCATTTAATCGCGTAAGTCGGCCAATTCGTTCCAATTTCAAGATTCTAGCATAATGTGAAATTCGTACAGCGACATCCTTCTCGTACAGTGGGGCGTAGTACACGTGCCGTGCGTCATGTCTCCGGCTAACCTCGAGATTGAAACGCCGGTCGCCATTGAGCTATAGCCGCTGCGTATCACTCCCTGGGGACTGGAAAAACCTTACGGTTCGTGTACACTGCTCCCTTCGTTCACATTTTTCGTCACAATTTTAATTGAAATTGAATTTCTTTCTAGTAAACCCATGGCATAACTACAACCTATTAGTTTATGATACTATTCGTCATTGTTTATTCCACATACCGTATACGTCAGAGTGAGACAAATTCCAGCAAAGGGCGTTAGGCGAAGAAATACCTCCGTGTAAGTGGAGATGGATTGACTGTGACAGTTGTGGCTTTCGCCCTAAAACCCGTCACAGACTTAGCTATAATATATATTAATATTTTTATAGCTAGGCATATTATATATATTTTCTATACTATTTTCGCGTGACCGCACACTCTGCTATAATATATATTTCTGTGACGTACGGTATATTATAGCTAAGTCTGTGACGGGCTCTATGCGAAAAAAAAACTATGAATACCTACGCACACGTGACGATGTGCTCGGTGGACTCCGAACTCAAGGCGGCAGGCAATAACTTAAATGTGGTGAATACGGCAGTGCTGGACCATGAAACATGGATAGATACATCTGGAGGGTCCTATGTACCCTCCGAGTATGATAGGCCCTGAACTAAGCAATTCAGTTTTTTCATCAGAATCACGCGGGGCGCATCAAGAAAACACAACACAAAACAAAATACGCGCTGTGATTGGCTGGTATGTCACGCTTAGTGGTAAGACATCGTAAGTATATCTCTTTAACCAAACTGGTAGGTATCCAATATCTTTCATTACTTTAATATCTGTACCACGGTAAATAAACAGTTTTGAACTTTCCTGTCATTGCTGGTGTAACTTCCCAGTACTCATTACGTATTTAGTGTATTTTCATGACAAAACAATCACAATAATGAGAAATCTCTACCCTTTACTATTTTATTATTCACCTTGTTAATTTTGCAAAACATAAATTCCGTGAGATCTGACCCCATCTCTAAATCTGCGTTAATTGACACAAAATTCCGAAAATTTCTAAACTTATTAATCTCAAATGAATAAGTTACTTATAAAAGTAAGTTAAATAAATATGTTTCCGTGTATATTTTTTCTCCCTCATTTATGACCTCTAAAATATTATTATCGTAAGCCTAAATATGCAACAAAACAGTTCGCAGTGTATCCGAACCGGTTGTCCCTGTACGAGGACAGTGGAATAGCTCTACGCAAATTTATTTACCTCACTAGAGTAATGTACCGCCATCTCCTCCCGAAAGGACGAAAGGTACCCCTACAATAGGTACAACTCCAGAAGGGTGCTCCGAGGTCTATGTTTATTTTGCCCACTCCCTAAGGTGCCCGCTAAAGGTTTTGTTGAATATAAGCGGGATTAGTACTCAAATCAAACACGTATTTGGAATTGAACGAGTATTATCCTCGAGTGGCATTTAGGTATGTGATGTGTTTGTGAGATGATTAGAGGGGTTTGTGTAGTTGTGGACGGTATAATGAAATGACAGAATGGCTTAATGGCTAGGCCAGTGGGCCGGGAAATGGAAAGTTGTGATGTGTAATTCGGGTTTTGATGCATTTGATACAAGTATTATCTTTCATAATGTAAGAGTATAGCCATTCTCATTTTTTGGCACCCGACTGGAAGTCTCTGCCTGTCCTTCTGTGAAGCTATGTACGTATGTATGTATGCTAAACTCGTTATCGTTCTTTCGTCACAATGTTATCACAATTATTCCCTTAAATATCTCTGTTAGAACAATAAAAGATCATTTACTTCGCAGAAACCGAATTACGATTTTAACCGGGTAGTTTTGTAAGTATTTTGAGCAATGGATTCGTGTGGGAAGCCCATCACTGGGTTAGGTCGCGTGCCGTCGGCGCGGCGCCCGGGCGGCGGCGGCGGCAGGCCTGAGCTCCCACTGCGCAACACCCTGCAACGCTCTATGCAGCACTGCGACTTTATTGTGACATAGTGAGGATGTTCATTCATAGTATATTATTATATATTATACTTATGTACTTCAAATATTATGGATTGTCCGCTCGATTTACTACTAGGAGATCATAGTGTGTGGAGAGATACTTGTTTTTAATACCCACCTGAAATGTAAAATTAAGAAGTCATAACCTGCAATGTTACTCTTTTTCAGAGCCTATGTATGTACCTAAGCTACGTAACGCTCATGCAGTAAAGGACAGCATCGTGATGAAACCCGCATACCACAAGGAGTGTGAACTGACTAACTGCGATGGGCTCACCCCATGTCACGTTGGATTATGTACGCTTGGTGAACCGTGAGCATTTGCATAGAAAGTACCTCTGCCTACCCCGATTTGGGAATAATGTGTATATTTTGTTTGTAATGACACTTATTGTTTATGGACGGTTTCATGTGTCATAGTATACTAAACCATATCATTGAAAAATATACAATGTACCTATAATAACCTACATTGATATAAATTCGAACAAAACTGTAATGTTTTACCCGTTTCTGCTATATAATTTACAATATATACAATTCTAAACTGAAAAAGCGTCCAGAATCTCTATTTATTATTACCAAGTTAAACGAAGTCCTACATAGATAGACATAGTAGAGGACAAATTATAGCATCGTTGCACTTAAAATAGAGTACTTGGCTGGCGCCGCCGCCGAAAAATGGACTACAGTCTTTGGAACGCCTTAAGTGAAGTCGCTGAAGTAATTGGCTAATCTTATTTTTAAGAAATAAATTCGGACTTTAAAATATTATTTTGTGCCAGGATTTTACATTGTGTGCCCTCATTAGGAATAATCTCAAAAACTCTAAAAAACTGTACCTACTTTGATGAAACTGTTTCAATGCTATTTTTTTCAAAGTACATTATTAACAGTAGGGATCTCTGTTATTAAATGCATAATTATACTATACATATACATATACCTTCCTCGCAAAAAAACCGCATCAAAATCCGTTGTGAAGTTTTTAGGAGCTAAGTAGACTTAGGGACAAACAGCGGGAGGCGACTTTGTTTTATACTGTGTATTGATTACAGAATTAACACTCCACGGAAAACTAGTAAGAAGCACAATAATTCCTTTCTACATTTAATCCGATCAATTGCCTAAATAAGACAGTCATAAGTATATCTTTAAGTTAAAAATACGGCTAACATAATAATTCTAGTGTACCCACAAAGTAACGTCCAGAACAAGGGTTCTGTGGAACAAGTGTTAAGGAACACTGTGTGAAGCTGTGATTATAGCAGTTGTTAAAGGATTTAAAAAAAAAATCCAGCCTCTTTAATACTCAACTCATACCACTTCCGGAAGTACAAACACATCGATCGCTGAGCCGCATACGTATCACTGCGCTCGTTTTTTTATTTTAATAAATTTACCGAATCCCCAAGCTTATGTTATACAGTAACTCCATGTTCAAAGAAATTATTAATATACAGATAAAAAGACACCGAACGGAATGCCCCCTAGTTACTCTCTCTGTTACGTGACTATACTGCAAATTGTTTTTTATATTTCTTACTTCGTGTAAAAAGTATTATACTTTGTTACGAGGGAACTCTGAAACGAATTTGCTGCCAAGGTTTTTATAATAGGTAAGCATACATACAGTATGTTTTACACTCATATGATGTAGGTACGTTGTGAAAAATACTATAATACTATACATGCTTTATCTTAAGAACTTAACATTGTGGAATGCAAATAAATAATTTGAATTTGAATTTGAAAATAGAACTAAATGTAAAAGAAATAGGTATTATACCATATTTTCTAAAACGTACTAATATAGTAAGTATTAAAAGGAAATATGTTTTGCATCCCGAATAAATACCCAAATTAATGAATCGATTTGAAAAGATATCCCACTAAAACCTTTACCTCTAAGGTTTTAGTAGGATATTAAAAAAAAAAGATGAAAATAAGCTGATGAAATCAAGGGGAGAGTGGTATTGCAGGCGTTGACCTGCAAACGGCGCATAAATAAATCAGCACAGTGCGCTTTTCAATAAAAAATATGCACAAACCTATTCCACCAGACTGTACCAATTTCCGCGCCGATCTAAATGTTAAAGTAAAACCTTTATAAATATATTTTTTTAATTTATTCAAACCCTGCTTATCATGATAAAGTGAGACCTGAAATTCCGAACTTTCGACTCGCAAAAGCCGAAAATTTTGAAGCTCTTAACTTAACTCGTAAGATGAATCAAACTGGGCCGGTGAAAGTTTCTCCACCGTTTCTTCTACTCATAAAGAAATGGAAAAGTTGGTTTGTGTGTCTCCTCGGCGAAGTTGTGTGCGTGATAACACTACAGATGACAGCCCACCTGCCTGCCCCAAACTAATTACAAACTCTCGAAAATATCGAGGCAGGTACAGTCGACGGCAAAATGATAATTGAAAAGCGTTGACAAAAAAATACTTCAATACAGAATGTATGTTTACATACAATAAATAATGTAAATAATGTAATACAGAGTATATGTTTGCTGGTTTATGCAAGTATACTTTCAGAATACAAATATAATGGATATATTTGCAACGATGCTTTGTGCCTTACGTAGTCAAAATCAAGTCAGAGTCAATTGTCATCATTTACCGTACATTGTTACTGTCAAAATGATATATGAACATTAAAACAAAACTTTGTAAACGTCAAACTCTACGTCCATTCAAAAAGATGGGTTTTATTAATGGGAGAAGAACTGACAATACTATCTTTACCATAGTTTATGTTCAGAAACTTTAACTGTAATTAAAAAGTAAATGGTTATAGTCTGTGGCAGTCTTTTCACTACTACTAACTGTTCAGCGACATCCATATCAATAAACTACACGCTACAAAAATGTTTTTCTAAAAAGCTTAAACCACGTCTAAATACCTATAAAAAAGCCTAAAACTTTTATAAATGCCCGTCATCTAAGAAAGACTGTGTAAATAATAATCTGGGCACTGAATTTAATCCGCTTAACCTTCTCATGTATGCATATAAAATATTGTATCTATATTCCACGTTATTAAATGTCAAATAACCAAAACCACATTATCCGACAGACAAAGTATTGGAGTGGAATGTCTGAACGGAACAATAAAAGGCTAATAAACAAAACTCATAAATGAAATAGCCATTGAAAAGCCAATTTATTATAAAGGGGCCGCCGAATCGCTTCTTGAAAAATGGTTCGATCTGACAATTAAACGATTTTTTCGTTCGAATGCAATAAAGCCGGAGCAGAGCTGCGGCGCGAGTGGACTACGCGATATATGGACGCCGCCGTGCGACTCCCAACCGAACTTTATTGGCCAATCTACACTCAAATATGCACTGAATCTTTATATTCACTAAAATGTATATATTCATTGCTATATCACTTGACGTGTATGAGAGACTTTTGGAGCTGAGCAGTGATCGTGAGCAGTGGAAGGTGGTTGGGGTTGTATGGGGCTCAGCAGGTGGGACAAAAAATACCTAGTCTGTTTTAAGAACACTTTCATGAACGGGAAATTCATGAAAGGTCAAGAATAAATTCAACTATTATACTGTAACTTGGGCCTACTTTCACGACGGGGTAACTTAACTAAAGGGTAACTGTTTTTAGCCTTATTTAAAGAAGGCTCCTTCTTTTTTATTTGGTACTAAAGGATATGGAATAAATACGTTTTGGCGTTGAAAAAGATCCCATCAAAGTATCCCCGTGACTCAAAGCAACCCAATGGTACTTATGGATAAGCAACTACTATGGCCAGGCTAAATAACCCCGTAAAAAAATAAATGAAATGTTCACCGTGTTAAAAAAAAAGATTCAAATTCGAGGGTAGAGATCTACCAAGTGCGCAATCAATAGACCACTTTCAGAGTCTGCAACCCCCATACTGCAAAGGACATATATGAATACTATAACAGCAATAAGCCTAGACCACAAATCGTCAATTCAGAAACTATTTTCACATTTTCCTCCCTTTTCCCTTATTATTGAGATTCTTCTACCACGCTTTTAATGAGTTCTAATCTACATCAAAATGACTAACCCGAGCGAGTGTGCCCTCAGTGAACGCACTAAGTAACACCTTATTAAGAGGCCATACACTCTACGGTGCCATCAAATCCTTATGGGTAATAAAGTTCATTGCATTTTGATAGACTGTTCCGCGGCTTAGCGCCCCTTACTGAGGGTATCTGAGGGGCCTTTTATTGCTGGTTACCTATTTTGGGGCGACGATGTGCACTATTAAATCACTCATTTGTTAATTACTAAAACATTTAATTACTTACAAAAGCAATGAATGAGGAAAATAATTTATTTGCCGTTTTAAATACAAAACTCGAGGGTTACTCGGAGTTAGCAGATATTCAATTGTTTCAATGATATATGGGTGCCTCTTTCATCCTCATACATCGTTTCATAAATTTCAAATAACCAAAACCTAATAAAATAATATCCTCGTTAGTGTCTGGTATTTTTCAGGCCACTTTCCTTCAAACTATGTACTACAAACTCAAGACTCGGCATTTTGCGGTGGTCTCTACACGTCCTTCACTTTACCCTTATGAATATATTTCATCCCCTCCACATAATTGTATGCATGCCTATTGTAATTCCTATTAAATAAATGAGAGGAAACATTTCACACATTTTATCGTCTATTTAAATATGAAAGCCGAAATAAACTGATGTAAACACAGAACAAGCTTCCTCGTTCGTACTTTAACCAGAAACAGCAATTTCACGAGGCTAATTCACATACGTATAATAGACGCCCCGCAAACGAATAAGTAAATTAAATTGCGGTACAGAGAAAACCACGGCAAATGAGCCCTTCATTACCATATCAATAGGCATATTTTTGCAGTGCGGGGGCGCAAGGCCCTCCCGCTTCATTCCACGCACGTACAATATAATATTCTTACTTCGCAGAGACGTACGCGCCGCGAGTAAATATCTAAATGTAATTTCCATCTATTGTCCCTCGCAATGTTTACCCGAAAAAAAAATATATTAACACTGTACAGGCTCTATGTCTAAGTAACTTGTAAGAAAAAAAAATGTACCTACGTGATTTTACTTCAAAGTCCTTTTGTTTTCATGCTGTCGTTGGGCGGGCGGGAAGGTAACGCGGTAGGCGGAAAAAAATTACACCTCGTAATGATGATGTGCTCGCGCTTTTCTTAGAAGTATTTTACGGGCACCATCGGGGCGGCTCGAGAGAATTTACCGACGGCCGAGAGTGTATGGTTAGTGCTACAGTCGCGGACGCAAATGCACATGTAGTATAGGCAAACTTCGAAACTTTTAGCAGATATTCCTTGTAGGGTATTGGAGGGAAAATTAATGGATTTGACATGTTATATTTTTTAGCTAAGTCTTTAGTTCTTTAAGTAGAATATCTTATAGTGTAGATAATATAAACACAATATCGCTTTCCTTAGTAGTATTCGATAAAGGCTACTTAAAAATTATAAACCATGAATTAATTTGCATGACATGCAAGATATGTACATAGTTTTTTTTTTAAATATAAGATAAATGATTATGTTTTAACGGAATAAAACATAAACGGTCAGTTGTCCCACTGCACCATTAAACTATCAATACTTCCAAGATGTCTTTGGATGGGGTAGGAAAACTACAGCCACCGAAGGGCACCCCACAAGCAAAGACGGTTCAATGAACGCGTCACATAAAATCTATGTAGGTACCAACCACAAAGCACGGCAGTCACTCAGACCCAGCAGGAGGGCGTAATGTCACTTAACCCTGCAGTGC
>SJJU01014828.1:0-10495 GCA_012932125.1 Conopomorpha cramerella
GAGGGAAATGATTGCAAGGAAACCATCATAGATATCTTAACGCATCACGTATCAGTACTAAGTGTATAATCCAGTTATCGTCGTAATTTAATGTCTATGCTTTATTCCATGTTTACGTCTCTGTTTTTTTTTTTGGCATTTTTTTTTTGCATTTAGTGTTTATTTGTATCTTTCAAAGAATTTATTGTTCTGTATTTAAAAAAATGTAAAATAAGTCTGCATGAATATCTAAACTAGTCTGATTCTTAGTATCTAAGCTTAATTTTCATTAAATTACATATTTTAATTCGATATTGGATCGATAATTTTGTCGCACAAGTACGCATGGATAAATAAACAAGGCTGATTCATAGTACCTAAGCTTAATTCTTAATCCTATAATTATTTTAATTTGTTACTTACTGAGATAAGCTCGCTATTTGTTCCTAATAAATATATAAGTATTAAAATGCTACAGTACTTAATAAAAAATATAATTTATTAATTAAATTTGATAATTAATATTGTGTTTTTCTTCATAAACATTGATATAACATTGATATATTGTAAAAGTGATTAAAGTGATCGAATTTTACAATGAGTGAGTTGTATAAACCTGTTAATCAATCTATCTCGGATGATGAGCTGGAATAGAGGGATAGAGGTACGTCGGGCTATTCTTCCTCGGGGGATGAGAATGGCTATACATCTTTTCCACCTAACAGGAATGATATAGTATATAATAGTTCTCTGATAGAAAAAAAAACAGTCGTCTGGGTGGCAAAACAGTCCTCTGACGCATTTTTTCACAAAATCGCGTATAATCCGAAAGATAAGGGAAAATTACAATGGTTTCTTGTTCACATGTATATTTATAATAAGTATCTATCGTCTAAGCCGTGTGGTGACGGCGAATAGAATACATGTGTCACCACCCCAGCCCAACTTTTCCCGTCATGGGGGTCGTAAGAGGCGACCGAGGGAGCTCTCCAGAGAACGGGCAACAGCGCTCTCTGTGAGTTAAACCACAACACCACTGCGATCACAACCCGCCTGCCAAGCGTGGCGATTACTGGCATTTCACCCCAAAATGACGGATCTCATTGGGGGAGGCCCTCGTCCAGCAGTGGACGTTATGTGGCTGATGATGATGATCTATCGTCTAACATACGTTATATTAAATTTTCAAGAAAAATAGGGGTGAGACAATATTTGTACACAAGTTTCCAGTTAATAGAGAAAGGCCCAACAACATGATTTATTTGTGATTTGCAAGTTGATAAATAAAAAAGTTTTTTCCAAATCCATTCATTAAATTTCAATGTACGTATGTAAATATTCAAGTCGGAAGTAAGGATTTCACCAATTTACCCATTAACAGATGCTGACCACGCAGTACTCTCTCTCTCGCTATAATCATGTTACACAATAGTGGGCTGCGATAAATAATGGGCGTATAATAGAGATAATCAGCCGCGAATTGACTGCTATCGAAAACGATAAACATTTAACAGCATTGTAGTTAATTTAACGTGTTGTAAGATTATCAAATATTATCTAGTTAATTTTTAGTCATCAGTAGATAAATATGATGCCGTTTGGTGCCGGCGAATAGAATACATGTGTCACCATCCCAGCACAACTTTGCCCGTCGTGGGAGTCGTAAGTGGCGACCGAGTCAGCTCTCTAGAGAACGGACAGCAGCACTCACTGTGAGATTAACCACAACACCACTGCGACGCCAACCCGCCTGCAAAGCATGGCGATTATTTGGCATTTCCCCTCAAATAACGGAAATCATTGGGAGAGGCCCTCGTCCAGCAGTGGACGTTATGAGGCTGATGATAAATATACTCAAGACTAAATTTAATGCCATCATTACGTCATAAATTAGCTGTGGTCCGTGGTTTATTATAAATATTAAGTAATATCGTCGAAATCCGTTCACGTGACGTGAGATATTGTAATTTTTCACGCTCATTCACCCGATATGTACCTGAAAACCTGTAACGTATTTTCTTAATAATTATGATTCAAGCGCGATAAAAGATTATTTAACTGTTTTCTTTGATATAAAATTATTACTATGGTTTTAAATCCAGAACATCCACAGCTGTCTGTACCTACCCTAGACGCAAAACTTTGCTACCTCTCCGTAAAGTATAAACTTCCGTGTTAACGGAAATGGTCGCAACGTATGCATATTAAAATTACTTATTAAGCATATTAATATCCCAAGGGAGACATTACCCATTGGCCCGGCCCCAACACCATATGGTAATCCGACCCATTTGTGGAATGGACTAATCACCACCAAACGCATTTGTCATTCAGCGAAAATAGATAAAGAAGGCCATAAACTAAAAAGGAAAGAGCCGATGACGTTGTTTCTTTTGACAACAACGTATAACTTTTAGAGCATATTGAATGTACTGGTTAAATGTGATGCACATCTAGTTACCTATAGAAAATCAGCCCTACAAATGTTAAATACGCTTAAGTTTAGACGGATGTTGCTTACTATTTTACGCATAAACTACTTACTGATTACAATGAAATAAAAATGGCTTATGCATCTGAATAACAAATAGGTACGCTATATTTCATCCCAATTATACGCTTGGTGAACCGTGGGTATTTGCTTTAGCAAATGCCTCTGCCTACCCCTCTTTGGGATTAAAGGCGTGAAGTGTATTTATTTTTTTTATTATTTTTTTATCCCTCGTGGGCTTTGACCGTGGCCAAGTATACTTATTTTTCAATCATAGTCAAATATATTTCTATAGTGTCAACAAGTTTTCAGTTAAATTCACTTTTTGGCTAAGTAAGGTGTTATCCTAGTCGAAACCGTACCGAAATGTGCAGCTTGATCCGTTTTAATAACACCATGCCCGTAGTGATGTGCGTCTACAGAAAATAGTCACATAATGACACAAGATACTTATTTGCAAAACGATAAGAGCATAAATAGCTGAAGGCTTTTAACAGTTAATAGCTCTCCGATGTAAACCTCACCATGATAAGTGGTGCAATCAATTTATAGGGTTTTCATAGCATGTTGTTAGTGCTCGACATGACGTCACTGTAGATACTTCGAGTACAATACAATTAGCTTCTAATATAATCCTTAGTAAGGTGGAACTTTTGGAAACATCTTCACTCAAAGATGCCATTTGGACCAAATTCTTCCTAAGGTTTTGTCATAAGGTACGATGATAATCTATCGTCCAAAAATAAATTGTTTATGAAACTTAGCAAATTTGCTACTACTTTATGTACTAGTAAATTATCTTAGATACGTTAGTACATTTTATGTCTCGGACCATGTGTATGTGAACTAGGAAAGATAGAATTTTTTTTTAACTTTTGTATGCGTGCTAAAATTGGCTAGTTATGACACTATACTTTATTCGGGCGAAGTACTGAATCATCACAACATTTTTACTATAAAATTAAAGTCCTAAACAGGCCACTTGTGACATCAAGTCTTTATGTAGACGTGCCGCCGTTCGGGGACAACATTCCATATTACTTTTTTAGGTAAAGTACATTTATGGATTTCACACATTTTGGGGTATAAGACATCAAGGTCTGTGATGATATGGATGACATATTTTTCTAACGTTAAGTTCATTATTATCCCTCGGACAATATGTTTACGTACAAGAAGTATAAAACATAAATAAAGGTTTTGAAGGAGTAAACAACAACAACCTCGAGGAAATAAGCGCGATTTCACTTGCGACAGGAAAAATGAGAAATAGCCATCAGGATAAGAATGTACTTTTCCTTCCTCCTTCGTTTTTCACTGTTGTATTAATAATTTATTTGGGGACCATTACATTTATACTATAACAAGTGCCTCCGAATGATCGCATATTGCTCTAGGATATTAACAGAATGCATTAGCTGCCTTTCTTCCGGGCATGTCGTAGGAGCCGACAAATGGTTCTAAAGATTCAGGCTATGGTAAGTATAGCAAATTGTAATTGAAGACCCATATTAATAATCTTAACTCCTTATCACGCTCAATGGGGCCAGGCCCCTTGTGATCCTTCCTCTCCTCTTTTGGGGACGTAAGTGTATGTGTTTGCGAGTAAAAAAAAAGAAATAAGTATAAAAATAAACTTATTAGAAGTTTTGTAGTACATCGAAAAAAAATTAAGAAGTGTACTTAAATTTCATTCAAAATACTACAAAATATGTGTTAGAAAATATCAGTTTCAGAATATAATCGAGCGAGCAAGTTCCTTTTGCCTTGCAAGTAAGGAAATTTCCGTTCTTCATGCATGACTGAGGATAGCCACAACTCAGTGCATCTTGTCAGAATAACTCACACTTTGCTTCTTGGCTTGTCAGTCTGATGTGGCTATAATAACACACATCTGCCTATTCAGTAGAGATTTCTTTACTTTTTGCTGAACATATATTTTGTGCTGTCATACTCGTAGTAGGTAGATACATCGATACTGATCTTACTGAAATGTTGTTGTGTCTGTATTTTACTAGGTTTACGAAGAAAATAGTTTAGTAAATTCTTACTTGACGCACAATCTTCCGATGTTATGATTGTGTTGCACCTAAAGCGAAGTCAGTAATAGACAAATTACATTTTATTTAAGAATTTAATGTGGCCTTGTTAGTCCAAAGTTTAAGGGCATGCGGAATTACCTTTTTAAAGCCTAAGTACGCTGCCTTTTACGATTAGCGATTTTATGGTGAAGAAATTACGGCTTTATACATTACAAATGTTTATTTATTTCGTAATGTGTAAAGTACCAAAATAATAAGACTAACAATCGTAGGAAACTTACGCTATACTTTATTTATAAGAAAATGACAAGTTTTTTTCGGAATTACGGCCTTGGTAGGTTTGTACAATAATAACTTAACCGCAACCACATCTCAAGTGACTTAATACTATTGACGTAATGTAATAAAAGGGTTTTAGCGCGATTTTTGTTTTGTTCTGAAATTATACAACAGTAATAAGACACCTTTCACTTGTTTTTATCCTGAACAGAGAGCAACCAGTTTTGGAAAGTTGAATGTTCTTTAAATTCCTGCTTACATTAGTAACTGAATTTTAATTAAAAGTACGTAGTAAGTTACTGAATGCAAAAAGATGAAAAAATATGACAATGATTGTTCTTTGCTGAATATATTTCGTAATGATTATTATTCCCTGTAGACTACGTTTCAGGTGTTTACGGGAAAAAACATTTATGGTAAAAATCATTAAAGATTAGTAAGATTACTAACAAAAAGTGAGTAGGTATCTACTATCAACCTTATTAAAGTTATTAACCGTTATTTCTTAGTTCATACATAAATAAAACCTTAATATGAGTATTAGGTTTTAGTACAGTAAGGACTGCTCAAGCAAAACACTTCCGGTTTTTTAAATAAAATGGCTGGTCATCATCATCATCATCAGCCACATAACGTCCACTGCTGGACAAGGGCCTCCCCCAATGAGATCCGTCATTTGGGGTAAAACGCAAATAATATTTTCTGTTAATAATATGTTTGTCACACTTATTGTCGCATGTTATTTTAGTTCTACACTCACATTCTGAAGCGCGCTGCAACACAGACCTCACCTCACAACATTTGGCTTGGTCTGAAAATGTTTGTGTAAGAGATAGATATAATACATAGAGAGAGAGATCACAATTCTGGAAAAACTTTCTCATCCATACATATCTCTTCTTACATGTTCACCGGATTTGAGTACTCTGGCCTCCTTACTGATTATCTTAGGACCATCCCTACGATTTCGGCGGTAAGTCAGGCAAACAAGTACACGTCTTCGCACAAAAATATTATTTATTAATTAAATTACACTTCTTTAAAGGAGTTTTTAAGTAAAATTACGGGTTTTAGTGGTGTGTGTATAAATTGTGTAAATAAAATATACATACTGTGGCTCCTATGAGTTAATTCGACTCGACGACCAACTGACGACATCAGCTGTTTATATTTGTAACGGTCATTGCACTTTCACTTTACACACAATTATGTCGATCCAAGAGTTTTTGACCACACAGAAGACAATCCAAGACTCACTGGACAAAAGGATGTCCGAATTTGAAACGAGGCAGCTGAAGCTGGCCGCTAGCACACCATCAGCAGACATCACGACACTGTCACGAGAGTTCTCAGAGTTCAAGAGCACAGTTTGGAGCCTACTGCAGTTGCTCCAAAACCAAGTACAGGTGCTGATGACTAAGTTCGACGACCTCGAAGCCCACAATCGCCGCAAAGTTCTCCTTTTCGGCGGCATCAAGGAGCAAGATGGGGAGGATCCAGCTGCTAAAGTCCTTAGCGTCATCAACAGCACTATGCTGCTGAAGAACATCACAGTCTCCTCCATCCGTCACTGCCATCGTCTCGGTAGACCCAGCGATAAGCGGCCACGTCCAATTCTAGTACGTTTCTCCGATTACTCCAGTAAACTGGCGGTCTGGATCAACAAGACCAGACTGAAGACTTCAGCCACGGTGGTGAGCGAATTTCTGACTCGGTCACGGCAGGAGGTGTTCTCGAGGGTCCGCAAGTACTTCGGTGTATCTAGCTGCTGGACGCGGGACGGGGCCGTGTATGTCAAGCTGCCCAGCGGAGAACGGTCGCGCATCGACACTTTGTCGCAGGCGGAGCAGGCGGAGTCCAGGTTCCCGCAAGCTCAACATCTGCAAGGGGCGCCTAGTCCCCGAGACGCGGCCACCAGACCTGCAGGATCCAGATCCATTGCCCAGCAGGCCCCAACTACCAGGAGAGTGGCAGCTGCTGCAAAGAAGCGCTGAGCTGGCTGAGTTTATGTCACTTTTTGCTCCTTTTTTTATTTTTTATTTTGTTTCCTTGTCTAGTTTGTATTTATTTCGTATTATGCTTTTTTTTTCTTGGTGTTTTGTGTGATCTTTTAATCATGAATTGGTAAGCTGTGGTGTGCCCGGCTTGAGAATAGTCTCACCACTCCCGACTACCCACTTTATCGGCCAACTTTTCGTGCGTTTAATTTATGGTAAATACTTTTTTTTTTTTTCTTCTCCGTTTCTTTATTGTTGCAAGCACTCTGGGTTGCGTTTAAATTTTTCTCCTTCGTATGTAAACCACGATCCGTTTCACGAAGAATTGTTAATTATGCTATTATCTTTAAGTGCCTTAAGTGTTTATTTTTATTAACTTGTACCTATTCTCGTGTAACAATTTCAAGGTCGTCAGTTGTGTCCCGACCTAACATTTTAATGTCTCCGGAATTGTAAATTAGTTGTTAGATATATTTATATAATCCATATTTATAGTTTATTAGTATATATTATATTATGACACATAACAGCTCCAGTAGTTCTAGTTCATTTCATAGTGCCAATGATAGTTTCTTTGTCCTGAGCGATACTTTGAGCGATGAATTCAGTTCTTTCCCTAAAAATTTTAACGTTTGTCACGTGAATGCCCAGAGTATTCCGAGCCACTATGCAGATCTAGTCGAGACGTTTTCATCACGACACATTGATGCGGTCCTCGTATCGGAGAGTTGGCTCAAACCGACTCTTCCGTCTACTAGCTACTCTTTGCCCGGTTTCGTGTTGATACGTAACGACAGGACTGGCAAAGGCGGTGGCGGCGTTGCCATCTATTTGAGGAGCCACATTTCATACAAAGTGATTCTCCAAACGCCGTCCGAATACTCTTTTACTGCTGAATACCTCTTTCTTGAGGTATCGCTTAGGTCAAAAATAGTACTTGGTGTAGTCTATGCTCCACCAAACGCTGATTTCCTTAGTCCTTTTGAAACAATGCTTGAAACTCTCGTGTCGGATTACACACATCACATAATCATGGGAGACTTTAATACGTGCTTGCTATCCAAATCGCTGAGGTCCATACGATTTAAGTCGGTGATCAGTTCTGTAAATCTGTCCATACTTTCCTTGAGCCCCACTCATCACTCTAGTACTACCGACACTCTTCTAGACTTAATTATAGTTCCTGACCCCGAATTCGTCGCCTCTTATGGCCAGCTTCCAGCCCCTGGTTTCTCTCACCATGATCTATTATTCCTTTCGTATAAGTTAAAGCCTCCCAAACCCACTCCTGTCACTGTTTGTCGGCGTAACCTCAACGCTATTGATTTAGAGAGGCTTAGGACTGATGCTGCAAACCTGAATTGGACCGTTGTTACCTCTGAAACCAATGTGGATGGTATGGTGCGGAGCCTGTGTAGTCAAATTACAGCGTTGTATGATGAACATGCCCCTACAAGACTTTTCACTTTTAAACATCAGCGGTCTCCGTGGATCGATCCTCTCGTTCGTAAGGCTATGGCGAAGCGTGACCATGCTTTTCGTCAGTTCAAACAGGATCGTTGCGATGACAAATGGTCGGTATATAAAGTTGCCAGGAATAGGTGTAATATAGTGGTGAGAAATGCTAAGCGCCGATATATATCCCAACAAATTGAAAAATCTTCTTCTGCTGGAATTTGGCGATTCCTTAGATCGCTTGGTGTCGTCAAATCCAAATCAAATTCTTTTCCAGTAGCCACCATTGATTTAATGGATTTAAATGTCCACTTTTCGAGCTCCACTTCCATTCTGTACTAAAACTACCACTTTGGCTATCATTAATAACTTGCCCCGACCCAACGTCCCTTGCTTCGATTTATCCCCAGTCAGTGTTGATAACATCAATAAAATTCTCACTTCTTTTAAATCCAACGCAGTTGGTTGTGATGACATTGGCAGAGTGATGCTCCTTAACATTAAGGAATCCGTTATTCCTGTTCTCAAGTGCATCATTAACTTGTCTCTGTCGTCTTCCACCTACCCGGATATCTGGCGTAAAGCCTTCGTTGTTCCTCTCCCCAAAATCAACAACCCTACACTTCTTAAGCATCATCGGCCAATAAGTATACTTCCATTTTTATCAAAGATTATAGAATCTGTTGTTAATTCTCAATTCACAGAATTTCTTTCGAAGGAGAACTTACTTAACCCTTTCCAATCTGGTTTTCGAAGTGGCCACAGCACTACCACAGCCCTTTTCAAGGTCACAGAGGATGTCCGTGCAGCAATGGAAGCGCAAATGGTCACGGTATTGGTGCTTATTGATTTCAGCAATGCATTTAACGCCGTGGACCATGACATCCTCTTGGCCGTTCTCACACACTTTAACGTCTCCGATAATACAATAAAGTGGTTCTCCTCCTACCTCAGTGGTCGTCGGCAGGCGGTTCGAGCTGGTCAGGATGTCTCTGACTGGTGCGACTTACGAGCTGGCGTGCCGCAGGGTGGGATTCTCTCTCCTCTTCTCTTTGCATTGTTTATACATATGATAACTCCCAATCTTCGTTCTCACTACCATCTATACGCTGATGACCTGCAGCTTTATGTGACCGGTAAACCAGATGACATTAAGTGCTCTTTGGAACTTTTAAACAAAGATTTGAAAGAGATTTACAATTGGTCATCCAGTTATGGTATATCAGTTAATCCTGACAAGTGCCAGGCCATAATCATTGGCAGCACTAAACAAATACAAAAGGTTGATCCCTCCAGTTTAAGTTTATTGTTCAATGGCATTCCTATCGCTTTCACTCCCACTGTCACTAATCTAGGTCTAGTCATGGACAGTCAGATGGATTGGAGGGCTCATATCGAGTTTGTTAGCAAAAAGTTTTACGCCTCTCTCCGCTCAATAATTCGATATAAAAACTTCCTCCCTGAGAAAACTAAAATATCCCTAGTCAACTCCCTCCTTCTTCCCATTATCGATTATGCTGATGTGTGCTTCCTAGATCTTACTGAGGACCTCCTCAATAAACTGGATCGTCTTCTCAATACTGGCATCAGATTCATATACTGCTTGAGGAAGTATGACCACATTTCATCGTACCGCGCAAAACTCAAATGGTTACGAGTGCGGGAACGCAGAAAGGTCCGAATCCTCTGTCTTCTGTACAATATATTATTTGACCCTCGAACCCCCCACTATCTAAAGGCCTCATTTTCCTTCGTAGCATCTAATCATTCACGTAATCTTCGCTCCTCGAGCAACCTTCTACTTAATGTCCCCACCCACAAATCTGGCTTCATGTCAAATTCCTTTGCCGTGACTGCTGTCCGACTCTGGAACCTACTGATGTCAGAAGAGCCCCCTCCCGTCCTTCTTTTAAAAACCTCCTGAAGATGCACTATTTAAGTTCTTATAATGACTGACTTCCTATGTGTCTTCCATCTATATATTTATTGTTTTAATATGTATTGTATGTTTATATGTATGTAGTATGTAATATTAAATCCTATTTATGTATGTAAATTTAATTTAAATTATATGCGTATATATGTATTACAGTAGTGTTTACATGTACTATTGATATTTCTGCTTAAATAATTTTACTTAGTCTAAGTTTAAAGTTTTTCATTACTATTGTTATTGTAATACTGACCCGCAACTTTCTTTTTTCTCCCATGTTGTGGGGTTGACTGGTAGAGAATACTATAGTATTAAGTCC